>PVHX01022529.1:0-27564 GCA_004024805.1 Geosciurus inauris | reverse complement strand
TTGGTACTGGGGATTGAACTCAGGGGCACTCGACCACTGAGCCACATCCCCAGCCCTATTTTGTGTTTTATGTAGAGACAGGGTCTCACTGAGTTGCTTAGCACCTTGCCATTGCTGAGGCTGGCTTTGAACTCGCGATTCTCCTGTCTCAGCCTCCCTAAGTGCTGGGATTACAGGCTTGAGCCACCGCGCCCGGCTCTATCTTTTTTGTTTTAAATATTTTTTTTAGTTGTAGATGGACACAATATCTTTATTTATTTATTATTGCTTTGTATGTGGTGCTGAAGATCGAACCCAGGGCCTCATGCATGTGAGGCAAGCGCTCTACCACTGAGCTACAATCCCAGCCCCCCCCATCTTTATTTTACTTTTTTCAGTACTGAGGTTAGAACCCAAGGATACTTAACCACTGAGCAACATCCCTGGCCCTTTTTTTTTTAAAATTTTTAAAAAATTTTGAGATAGAGTCTTGCTGAATTGCTTGGGGCCTCACTAAATTGTTGAGGCTGGCACCTTGAACTTGTGATTGTCCTGCCTCAGCCTCCTGAGTTCTTGGGATTACAGGCATGCACCACTGTGCCTGGAAAGTCCCTGTCTTAAAAAATAGGACTGGAATGTAGCTCAGTCATAAAGCCCTCTGGGCTCAGTCCCCAGTACAAAAAAAAAACTTTTTCTTTTTACAGAGTTAGATATCTTATATGGCTGGAAGATACAGCTTCGTGGGAGAGCACTTGATTGTCTTGTATGTACAAGGTCCTGGGTTAATTACCAATACTGCAAAAACAAAAAAATTTATAAAATGATTAGAATATTTCCTGTTTTTACAAGTGCTAGCTAGTAAAAGATTAAATATTTTTTATATTTTCACTTCCCTTGGATAAGCTTTTGAAAGGGTTTTATAGAATGGAATTCAAGGTGCCAGAGAATATTTGTTGTTCTTTTTCCTATGTGGCATTTTAAGTATTCTCATTAGAGAACTAATATCAACTTAAGTTGAACATAAAGCATTTATCTGAAATTTATTGATTTAATTTATTTGTTTTTGTGCTGGGGATTGAACCCATGGCCTGGCATATGCTAGGCAAGTATTGTACCATTGAGCTGTATCCCCAGCCTCCCATGGTGGGGAATGAACCCAGGGTCACTTTACTACTGAGCCAAAGCCTCAGCCCTTTTTGTTTTGAACTGGATTTCACTTAGTTGCCTATGCTGGCCAGCTATAGTATTGGGGGCAGTTGCTAATAGTTTTTTGCTTAATATCTCATTTCTTTCTACCTTTAAGAAAATACCTTAATTCAAAGAGATTTATATTTTATTTATGTTACTTCTGAAGAAATTATGGAAATACTTAAAGTTATGAGACAACACAAATGATCAGATTAATTAAATTATTGAATTGAATTTTATTAACAGTTTACAGACACAAGATCTTTTTTTTTTTTTTTTTTTGGTACTGGGGATTGAACTCAGGGGCACTCGACCACTGAGCCACATCCCCAGTCCTATTTTGTGTTTTATGTAGAGACAGGGTCTCACTGAGTTGCTTAGCGCCTTGCCATTGCTGAGGCTGGCTTTGAACTCGCGATTCTCCTGTCTCAGCCTCCCTAAGTGCTGGGATTACAGGCTTGAGCCACCGCGCCCGGCTCAGACACAAGATCTTAAGAGATACTGAAGAAGGAAACAGGAGAGGATTTGGGATCCATGATTTTTCATTCTGGGCATATATGTTCTGTGGTTCAGAGTAATAGATGAGGTTTCTAAGTGAGGTTTCTCCACTACAGGAAATGTTTTTAGTTTTGAATTATCTACATTTGTTTATCCACAGAGCAGCAGCATAGTATTTGTGACAATTTAGAGGAACCTGTCTTTCTTGAATCCATGTATTTTCTGATTGTTTGCTATAACGGATCCTAAGTCTAGGATATTCTATTAAAATTGTTCCATCAATAAGGACTATTCCTCAGAAACATGAAGCAATTGGCTGTTAGGTTATTAACATGATTTCAAGGGAGTTAGATCTGGTTACCTGTGTTCCTTTTCTTTTTTTTAAACAAAAGTATGTTCCTACTTATTCCTTTCCATACATAAACTTTTGGAACAAAAGGGGATTTTGCATTTCAGGTGGTTAACTTCTTTCTTCCCATAAAGGAACTGAGAACATCCACAGTCCCTCTTTCTAGGGTGGTTATGGCTAATGCTTCGATTTCTTACCCTGTCAAAAGTATTTTTCTATTGTTATGTGTTTACATGTATGCTTTAAAATGTAGGGGGAAAATGCTATAGTTATATAAGTTAGCATTTTTGTATACTAGCACTTTTCTTCAAAGCACTTACGAATGTATGTATAATATTCTGTGAGGGGCTGGGATGTAGCTCAGTGGTAGAGTGCTTGCCTAGCATGCGTGAGGCACTGGGTTCGATTCTCAGCACCACATATAAATAAATGAATAAAAGTCCATTGACAGCTAAAAAATATTTAGGAAAAAAAATTCTGTGAGAACTGTTTGAACACATACTTTCTACCTGTTCCGGCTCCTCTGGACTTACAATAGCAGACCTGATAGGAACAGCAGAATTGTTAACTTTTGAGGGGATTGGTGAGGATGCATTGGAGCTAATATTTTTATTAAAAGGTTGCATCTCTAGATTTGGTAATTCTGTAATTCATCTGAATTAGGGTCTAGGGCAGATTTGCCTTAAAAATGAATATTGTTCTACTTTAAGGCAGATCATAAGGAATTAGTTCAATGTTAAATGCATTTTTTTTATGCTGTATCCGTATTTTCTTTTTCTTTTTTTGGGATAGTTTCCAGCTCATATTTTCTTAATCATGGTAGGATTGCTTGGGTATTATTTACATTGAGGTAAAATCAATTTGAGACATTGATTTAATTTTATGGAGGTAATGCCAAGTTGCATTTGAAAACATTCCTGATTTTATTAAATAGGTTAAGAACGTCATATTTCTTGGGTTAAAAACTAATTGCTAAAGAGAGCTTTTTTTTTTTCTTGCACAGTACACAAATAATCATCATTAGGGTTAAGATGATATTTGACTTTGAGCTGTATTCTTTGGTTTTCATTTCCCAACAGATACCTGGAAGAATTCCGTGGAGGAGTGGACAACAGAGGACTGGACTGAAGATGTAAGTGTTTGGTGTCAGATCAGCCCCATCTTTTGGTGTTTGATGTGGGCACCTGTGCTTGGGAGAAAACTGGATCCTTTATATCATCTTGGCTTCTTTCCATGTTCTTAGCTGACTTTTTTAGCAGAAGATTCTTAGAAGGCAGTTGGTTAGTTCACATTCATAAGGACACATGGTTTTAAAGCATCTGTTGAAAAGTGACCATATGTTAAATAGAAATGAAATCATTTTTAAGATGTTTTCTATTTTATTTATATTGATAGTCAACTGACACTGTAGCCTAGATTTGTGGAGTAATCCTTATTCTTTAAAATGTTTCTATGAAAGGAGAGTCTTATGTTTTGTGTCATGGTTTAAACTAATCTGGGTAAGTTCGTCTGATTCCATGCTTAACCCCCATTCCTTTGAACTACATACTTTCCCCAACTCCCCAGCACTGGGGATAGAACCCAAGGCTCACACATGCTAGGAGTACTTGGGAAAGAAGCAGCATAATTCTACCTGACTTTTTTATTTTGGGTACCAAGGTTTGAACCCAGGGTGCTTTACCACTGAGCCACATCCCCAGCCCTTTTTATCTTTTTATTTTTTATTTTGAGACATTGTTTTGCTAAGTTGCTTAGGGCCTCACTAAGTTGCTGAAGCTGGCTTTGAACTTTTGATCCTCCTCAGCCTCACCAGTCACTAGGATTATAGGTGTGTCCTGCAGTGTCTGGATCTACCTGAGTTGTTTAATGACATTAGGCAGGGAAATTTTTCTTGATTCTTGTTTTTTTGTGTGTGTTTTTATTTTTGTTTTTCCCTCTTTTTTTCCTCTTTGTGAAGAGAGGAATGAGCATTCCTTTACATATAGCATCATTTGGCTTCCATATGCTGTTTTAGAAACACCGTCGTACACGCCCTAGCTACTCAGGAGACTGAGGCAGGAAGATCACAAGTTCAAGGCCAGCCTCAGCAACATAGTGAGCCCTGGTCTCAAAATGAAAAATAAAGAAGACTGAGAATGTAGCTTACTAGTAAAGTGTCCCTGGGTTCAATGTCTAGTACTGTTGGTGGTGGTGATGGGGAGATCAAAATAAACACACCATAGTGGGCTAGAGATGTTGCTCAGTGGTAGAACATTTGCCTTGTTCGCACAAGGCACTGGGTTTCGTCCTCAGCACTGCCAAAAAATTAAAAAAACAAACAAACTAAAAAGCCTTTAAAAATAGGTAAAAACACTGTAGTATAGATTCATGTTTACCTTGCAAAAATTAAGGACTTTTGTAGAGGATGGATGTATTGATCAGTGATAGAATATCCTGTGTGGGGACCTGCATCAGTCCCCAGCATCATCAAAAATAAAAAGGCCCCCTCCCCCCTTTTTTAAATAAATGAATTCCAGCTATGTTGCCTAGGCTGGCCTTGAATGCCTAAGCTCAAATGATCTTCTGCCTCTTCCTCCCATGTAATTGAGACTATTGGGCATGCCACTTCACCCTGTTAAATAAAACAAAGCACTTTTTCCCTGTTCTGTGGAGCGGGTGATCAAACCCAGGGCTTGAGCATGCTAGGAAGCACTCCACTACTGAGCTATATACCTCCAGCCCAGAAATGTTACTTTTAGTGAATTCAATTATAAGTGTTTCTAAAAAACTTAGTGCTTAGTATATTTTTTAAATTAGTACTAGATCTGGCTTATAGGGAGGGTGTTGTGTAAAGAGTAAGAAAGTAGAGTAGGTATGCTCATTTGATTGGAATCTAGGAAATTTAGGGTTTATTTTTATTCTTCTATATACTAACCATACTTCCTTGTGGTATATCGTTGTCTAGCTCCTTGGCTGTCTCTGCTTTTGTATCATAAAATATAAAATCCCTGTAACAATGAGGGGCTAGACTAGATACATGGTAATTTGAAACAGCAGAGGGAAGGGCACTAGTGTTAAAGGGATATTAAACTGAGCAGCCTATGGGTACCTTGCCTTGTTTTAAAAAGAGCTGTTCTACTGTGTTTTTGTTTTGTTTTGTTTTGTTTGTTTTTTGGGATGGGGATTGGACTCAAGAGAGCTTTACCACTGTGTTATGTCCCTGGTCATTTTTCTTTTCATTTTGAGACAAAGTTGCCGAGCATCTTGCTAAATTGCTGAGGCCGGCATTGATCTAGAAATACTGTCTCAGCTTCCCAAGTTGTTAGGATTTCAGGCTTGTGTCACCGTGCCTGGCTTAAGATAGAATTCTTCCCCTCACCACAACTGTTTTCTTGTGTTTTTCCTTGGTACCAGGGATTGAACTTGGGGTACTCCACTGAGCCACATCCCCAGCCCTATTTTGTGTTTTATGTAGAGACAGGGTCTCAGTGAGTTGCTTAGCACCTCACCATTGCTGAGGCTGGCTTTGAACTCGCGATCCTCTTGTCTCGGCCTCCCAAAGTGCTGGGATTACAGGCTTGCGCCGCCAGGCCCTAACCTCCACTGTTTTTTTATTGGGGCTTTATAGTTGTACATAATGATGGGATTTGTTGTTATGTATTTGTACATGTACACACCATAACAATACAATTTGAGCAATATCACTTCCCAGCGCTTTCTCGCTTCCTCTCTCCCTCTCACTACCTGGTCCCTTTCCTCTGCTGATCTCCCTTTGATTTTCATGAGATCTCTACTCCCACACCTTTCTTTTTCCTTTTTTCTAACTTCCACATATGAGAACCTATAACCCTTGACCTTCTGAGTTTGGCTTTTTTGCTTGACATAGTGGTCTCAAGTTCCATCCATTTTCCTGCAAATGACATAATTTAATTTTTCTTTATGGCTGAATATAGCTCTATTGTGTATAAACACCACATTTCCTTTATTTATTCCTCTATTAATGGATACCTACACTGGTTAAATTGTTTTTTTTTTTTTTTTTTTTTTTTTTTTTTTTTTTTTTTTTTAATTTTTTTTTTTTTTTTTTTTTTTTTTTTGGTTTTTGGTTTTTTTAACATTTATTTTTTAGTTGTAGGTGGACAGAATATCTTTATTTTATTTTATTTTTTATGTGGTGAGGATTGAACCTAGTGCCTCACGTGTGCTAGGTGAGCACGCTACCACTGCTCCATAACCCCAGCCCTCCATTGTTTGACTATTGTGAATTGTGCTGATAAGCATGGGTATGCGTGTATCAGTATAGTATGATGACTTTCATTCTTTAGGATAAATACCAAGGAGTAGAATAGTTGGGTCATATGGTGGTTCTCTGCCTAGTCTTCTGAGGAACCTCATAGTGATTTCTATAATGGTTGTACTAATTTACAATCCCACCAACAATGTAAAAAGTTTAGTTCCTTTTTCTCCATATCCTCTCCAGCAGTTATTGTTGTATTCTTAACAACTGCCATTCTGACTGGTTGGAGGTGAAATCTCAGTGTAGTTTTGATTTGCATTTCCCTATTTGCTAATGATGTTGAATATCTTTTCATATTTTTGATGGACGTTTGTATTTTTTTTTCTTTTTTTAGGGGGAGGGGTACCAGAGATCAAAACCAGGGGCAGTTAACCACTGAGCCACATCCCCATCCCTTTTTTATATTTTATTAGAGACAGGGTCTCACTGAGTTGCTTAGAGCCACTCACTAAGTTACTGAGCCTGGGTTTGAACTCTCTGGTCCTCCTGCTTCAGCCTCCCTAGTTGCTGGGATTACAGCCATGTTCCATTGTGTCCTGTGACATTTGTATATCTTCTTTTGAGAAGTATCTGTTTAATTAATTTGTTCATTTATTAATAGGTTTGTTTGGGTATTTGGTGTTTTTGGTTTTTGTACTGGGAATTAAACCTGGGGCACTTAACCACTGAGCCATATCCCAGCCCTTTTAATTTTATTATTATATTATTTAAAATAATATGGGGCTGGGATTGTGGCGCAGTGGTAGCGTGCTCGCCTAGCACGCGTGAGGCACTGGGTTCGATCCTCAGCACCACATAAAAACAAAGATATTCTGTCCACCTACAACTAAAAAAATAAATAAATATTTAAAAAAAAATATGAAATTTTAGTTTAGTTTAATAAAATAAAAAAAGGTCTCACTATGACACTTAAGGCCTTGCTAATTGGCTGATGCTGCCCTCGAACGTGGGAATCTCATGCCTCAGCCCTTTGAGTTGCTGGGGTTATAGGCATGTGCTACCATGCCAAGCTATTTCTCCCATATTTTTTTTTTTTAGTTATAAATGGACACAATATCTTTATTTTATTTATTTTTATGTGGTGCTGAGGATCGAACCCAGTGCCTCACGCATGCGAGGCAAGCACTCTACCACTGAGCCACAATCCCAGTCCCCGATTTCTCCCATCTTTTTAAAGCAAGCAAGCAAGCTTCAATAGAATGTTCTGTATTTTACCAGGGTTAAATATCATATAAGCAATTGTAGTAGTTCTCTTTTACCTTGAACTTAATATGGATAATCTTTAGGTTTACTCTATCATTGATATTCATTTTATTCACTCTTACTTCTTTTAAATGTGCAAGTTTCGTTAAGGCAAAAATGGATTCATGTGGAGGACCTTAAAATGCTACTTCAAAATAGAGTGCAGCACAATTCCTTGTTGAATTAGTATCAGTTGAGCACTTTTTGTGCCTGCTCTGGCCTTGCTTTTGCATGTTATTGCTTTGGGAAATCTGATTTTATAGTGTTTCAGAATTTTGAGACCTATAGGGCTGATAGAATTATAGGAACCTTTGAATAGCATTTTTATTAGTTTTTTTTTTTTCATTTTATCTCAGAACATTTTCAAACCCCATTCTAAAAAGAATACATATTTTTCATTAATGTTAATTGAAATTTCAAAACACGAGTGCCCCCAAAAGTGAATTGAAACAATATGCACAAATCTCAAAATATTATGAGTGAATGAAGCCAGGGAAAAGAGTGCATGTTTTAATTTTTTTTCATTTAGGTTTCTAGAAAATGCATTCTAATCTATAGTGCCAGAATACATGTCACTGTTTTCCTGAGGATGCAAATACATGTAGAAGTGAGGTATACAGGGGTAGGAGAAACTTTGGAGAGTTAAAAAAATGTGTTTATTGTCTTATTTGTGGTGATGATTCATGGGAATATACATATGCCAAAATTCATTCGGTTATTCAGTTTGAATATTTGTGGTTTATTGTATGTGTAATGTATCTCAATAAAATTAGTTTTCAAAATAAGAAATTTTATTATTTCAAAATAAGAAACTTTATTATTTCTTTATTATTTCTGTGATTTATTAAAAAGGAAATATAAATTACTAATCAATGAAATACAAAAGACGTCTTTCCTTAGGGCAAGAAAATGTCAACTATTTCACCATTTCTTTTTTTTCTTTGTTGTGCTGGTGATCAAACCTCGGTCCTCATGCATGCATGCTAGCTAACCACTGAGTTAGACCCTACTTCTCTACTTTTTTTTTTCCTTTTTAAGTAACATTGGTGATTTGTTTTTGGTCTTTCCATTTTGTATAATAACAAAAAGATGAGATGTATTGACTTTCACTGTGTTGTTTTCCATTATTCTCTCTCTTTCTGTTATGTGAAGTCATTCTTGTAGGCTGATCTAAGAGTACCTGAAGAAAATTACTTGTCATGCTCCATCCTATATTTTATTCTTTTTAGAACATCCTTTAGGTGAACTATAACAGAGTACTGATGACTAAATATTGTCTGCGATTTAGTATATATTTTATATAGAATAAAATTAAAAAAAATTTTTTTTCTTCAAACTTTCCATACAGCTTTCTGAAACAAAGGTTTTTACTGCCTCATCTGTTCCAGCAGAGAATCATGCTACACCTACACCAAGGTAAACACTTTTGGCCATGTTTTGTTATTCAAAGCATAATAATAACAATTATTTATTTTTTGCTGTAGGACAAGAGTTTTCGTTTTTTGGGTCTCTTTCTGTATTTTCTCTTTTCATCTAAGACTAAGCTTTAATTAACTCTACCTGCTGAGCTAACATCATTGATTATTTCCTAATGGGTTGTATTCACTGACGGATTACAAATAGCAATAATTTTTGTGATTTGGTAGCAGTTGTGGTAGATTGTTAAACCTATTTAATGGTTGTTTGTTTCACTATTAAAAATATTTTCTGACAGAATAAATAATTGTATTCTATCCTTTGGTTTCTTCATGTAATAATATTTATTTATATCTCTCCAATCTAATACAAACTTCTCATTGCACATGGGTTGTTATAGTTTTTAATCTAGACCAAAGAAAAGGAAGGGACTTTGGGGACAACAACATTCTTAGAATGGGTATTGAACTGGATTCTTGAAGAGTTTTATTTATGTCATAATTTCACCTTAAGACACCTATGATAATGGTTTAAAATGCAATGACCTGGAATGATGAATACCCGAATGTATGTGATATCTTAGAAAAGAAGGCAATTTTGAACCTAACATGCCCAGTCTCATGCTAAATGAGATAAATTGTAAGACCTTATTATGGAGATATAAAAATAGTTGTAAGTTATATCTTATAATATACTTTTGTGTGAATTGCTCAGAATCTCTTGTTAAATGCACATAACTTCATTGTATTTATGATTCAGTTGAGGATACTGATGGAAACAGTTCTTTGAAGGGATTCAAAGAACGCTTCTTTGAAAAAAAAAAAAGAGCACCATATTAGCTAATCTGCTGCATTTTTATAGATACTATAAGATACATCTTACCTTGTAGGTAAGTTTGGAGAAGTTATAACAGGAAGTTAGCTTATTCATGTATAATATTTATCTGGAACTTCTTGATGCTTTCAGGTTTTAGGCCATTTTTAAAAAATTTTAATATCTGTCATTCTAGGAGCATTGTAGGAGTTCTTGTAGATCAAGTATTTAATTTATTGAATCTTTATTCCTGAATATATTAGAGAGAAAATACATACACACATGCTTAAATATATTATAGGATAGAATGTAAAACTCTTATAGATATTTAATTGTAAACATGAGACTTCCAGATCTTCTACCATGGTTGAGGTCTTCATCCTGTAAAAATGTTGATTGACTTTGCTATAGGAAAAATTTTAAAACTTTGGTGTCAAATAATAAATAGGATAAAATATTCTAAGCAAAATGAGCCAAACTTTAGAAAATTGTTTTCATAATTGCTTCAGGTTTTCATATCAGTCAACAATGTGTCATTTCTGTGAATATTTACAAGTAGTTTTTCATTATTGTTTTCTTCAAAGTCATGCCTTAGTCTCTCTGGCTTTGTAGCTCGTTTTGGTGATTAGTGTCTTCCTTTTCACTGTCTCAATCTTCAACTCCAGTTTACAAAGATTCTGTTCCCTTAGATTATTTCTAGCTTAAATTTATTTTATATTGATTCACTTCTCAAATGCATTAGTTGGTAAGATTTGCTTATGATTGGTTCCTGATTTGCTTTTTGTCTGCTTAGCATTGATCTAGTATCCTTGCTCCAGAAGCCTGTTCCTCCCAGTCAAGCCTCAGAAGTCAACTCCTTTGAAACCTCCCAACAGCAGGGCTTTGGCCAAGCTCTTGTCTTCACAAATTCTCAACACAACAATCAAATGGCACCAGGAACTGGTAGCTCCACCGCTGCCAACTCCTATTCTCCTCAGAGTTTGGTAATTCACTTTCAATTCAGTATGGTATTTTAAGAAATGTACCCATTACCGCAATATTCTAGAGTATACTTTATAATTATATTCTCATAATTAGTATAAATAATAACATTTCTGCAGTAGATCTTGGTCCAGAAAACAATGATGTGATAATTTCCAAGCACATATCTGATGTTTCCATGTGGAATTTAACTACTGAGTTTCCTGGACAAAGATAAAACTTTTTTTTTTAAGTGATAAATTGAATTCTTTTCAACTAATAGTCACTTTGATTGCAAGCATTCTTCTTATTAATGATTTTTGCTTGGATTTTGTTTCATAGTCTGTCTCTATAATTAACGTGTTAAAAATTTAATTGGTTTTAAGTTTACTTAAATTCAGAGTTTGACCAGGCATAGTGGTACTTGCCTGTAATCCCTTGGGAGGCTGAATTAGGAGGATTGGACATTTGAAGCCATCCTTAGCAATTTAGTGAGTCCTTAAGCTATTTAGTGTGACCTTGTCCCAAAATAAAAGGGCTGTGGATATAGTTTAGTGGTAAAGTCCCCTTGGGTTAAATCCCCAGTGTACCCCCCCCCCAAAAAAAAACCCCAAAACAACAACAACAACAAAAGCAAAGTTAGTCAGTATTAACTTGCTGTAAAATTCTATAAAAACAATTCTTTTTATGTTTGCCTAGGTGCTCATAGTTTTTGCAATTTTTTTATTTCATAATATAAGGCTGCTTTTTCTTAAAATACCAAAAAGTTTGAGGCTCTTATGTTTGGAATTGTTTCCATGGAATCAGTGTCATCATCCAGTGGTATCTGTATGACTGACTAGGCTCCAATCAGAAAGAACTTCTGGAGCTGTTAGTGAAGAATGTGAAGATAGGCTGATTAAAGTTGAAGCTTGGGGCTGGGGTTATGGCGCAGTGGTAGTGTGCTCGCCTGGCATGCGTGAGGCACTGGGTTCGATCCTCAGCACCACATAAAAATAAAATATATTCTGTCCATCTAAAACTAAAAAATAAATGTTTAAAAAAAAATTAAAAAAAAAAAGTTGAAGCTTAACTTAGATCCAACATAGCTTGTGAAAGGATGTAGTTGTGGTAAGGTGAAATGGAGTCCATGCCCAATTGTAGAATGTTCAGAGCTGCCAAATGGGAGGTAGAAAAGGTGTGAACACAGACCTATAGCTTTCATTAATGATAATTATTTTGATTGTTCTTTGTCGTGTTTTACTTGATCAGTTGTCAAGAAACTGAACTTTCATTCCATGAATGAAATAGTTTGCTGTACCATGATAAAATTGAGAATTGAGTATGAAGATATTCATTGCATTCTTTTTGCTCTGCAGTCACATTTCATTGTGGACATCATACCTGGCATTTGTAGTGCCATTGGTATGTGAGTGGGATCAGTGATTTGAAGTGAGCCTGGTGTTCTCTCTTTTATGAGATAGGCCTAATAAATTCCCTGAAATTTGATTGAAACAAAGTCCTTTTCTTCTCTGTCTTGCTACTTGCCTCTGTTATAATGCTGTCCTTGGTGATTTTCTGATCTCAGTCTGGTTGCTGAGTTTATAGGTAAAACTTGAGTTTTTACAATGACCATTAGGTGGGTTGTATAAGGTGAGGCACTGAAGTAAGAATTGTTTGTATAGCATTATATTAGAGCAGTGATTCTCAAACCTACTACAATTTATAACCATTATAACAGTCCAAGATAAGTTGCAATCTATGGGACTGGGATTTGGGTACTGTGTGTTTGTATGTGCATCTATGGGATTGGGATTTGTGTACTGTGTGTTTGTATGTGCATTATAAACACGTGCATATTATTAATACACCTGTTTTTAAGGCTTTCTATATTGGTTCAATGGTTAGGTGGCATTCAGAGGTCCTCCTGTACTAAGTGTTACCTAGGGCAAGGCAGCAGTTGATTGATTCAATGAGTTCCTTGTATTGTAAAGCGCACAGAAAAGTACATCAATAAAGCTAACTGATGTATGATTGAGATTATGTAAGAAATGAGGAAGAAGAGAGCAACATCTGGGTAGACTTCCTTGAACAGGTTGGCTTAAACTGGGTTTTGTGGGATTGGGGGTGGCATGAGCAGCAAATCTGGAATAGTGATAGTAATATTTTGTACAACTGTTTCTGTGTACTGTGTTCTATATTATGAATCATGGAATCAGATTCGGTGATATGTTACAGTAACCCACAACCTAGCATTTTGCTCACATTGGAGGATTTTAGATTTCCTAACAACTGGAATATTCCCTGCCTTTGAATATTAATGGCAAATAATTACATCAACTTCCTTGCACTAACTTTTTGTGGGAATGTGAAGTATTTAATTTTGACAATGGATGGTTTTGACATGTTATTTTTGTCAGAGAACATATCAGAATGACTTTAACATGAACAAGGCAATTGCTCTTCCCTTATATTTTTCAGTCATTGGTTTTTGTTCTTTTTGGATCTTGACATCTGACCTAACAGGACAGATGGAGGAGGAAAAGCATTTTTGTGTGTGTGTGTGTACTTACTTATGAAAAAGCTTTGGTTTTTTTTGGTCATCTAAAAAACTTGAAATGAACCTAGCAGTAGACAAGATATTTGTTCATGCTGAAATATCCATGTCTTTCCATGTCTAACTTTGGAATATTAACATTTTAAGTTCTCTTCTGTGACCTTTATTTGACCTTGAAGTGTGACCTCAGGGATCACCTCTTCTGTGACTAAACCTATTCTAAGTAAAAACGAATTCAGTAGTTCATGGATTAAGAAAGTATTGTGTTTTTGTGAACCATGTGTATCATGTAAATTCTTTTTCTGTTCCGTTTAAAGAAGTGATGTTTAATAGTATATTTGAGGCATCACTTAAAAACAAATTGTTGCTGGGTGTGATAGTGCACACTTGTAATCCTAGCTATTCTGGAGGCTGAGGCAGGAGTATCACAAGATAAAGGACAGCCTGGGCAGTTTAGCAAGATTCTGTCTCAAAATAAAAAAATAAAAAAGGGCTGGTGATAGAGCTTAGTAGTAGAGCATGACTGGTTCAATCCCCAGTGCTGGAGGATGGGGGTATTCTTCAAAATCTGTGGCAAATAGCCCTCATCTGTTTAACTTCATGTCAGAATTGGGAATGAATGATTATTGGATTTACTTAGTAAGTTACTGCATTGTCATTTTTTCATACAGTATTTTTCTAAGGTGAGGCTTACCAGTTCCAATTTTCCAGGTTACAGTTTTTGAAATAATTCTGAAAATAATTGTTTTTAAAGCCTGGGGTAGGAATTCTGTATTGCTAAGACTTTGTTCTTTTATTTCCCTTAAAGTCATCTGTCCTTGGCTCAGGATTTGGAGAGCTTGCTCCATCAAAAATAGCAAATATCACAAACTCCCAGATTTTGGACCATTTGAAAGCTCCAAGTTTGGGACAATTTACCACTACTCCGAATTCACAGCAGAATAATACGAATCCTCCCAAAAGTACTACTTCATGGGACCTCAAGCCCTCAGCATCCCAGGCCTCTGTTCTCAGTCATTTTGGTAAGTATACATTTTCTGTGCTGGTTTGCCCTTTCCTGAGGACATGCTAAATCATTAGCAAAGTGTGTTGACTTGTGAACTCTGTAACGTGGTTCTTGTCCAGAGATGTTTCCTTTTAGTAGAATTCTTATGGTTTTTTAAATTAAATCCATCTTTTTTGTGTTGTATAATACTTGCATTTATTTGTTAGGGTTGGTAGTGGTAGTAATAGTCATTCATGCTTGGAAGAGATGTACAAAAGCAAGGTAGCATGAAAATATGAGTATACTACACTTTGAGTAAGTGCATATCCAGAATTTTCTGAGCATATTAGAAATAGGGTGGTGACAGTACATGGAATGTGGACAACATTTTTAAACCTACCTTCTATGTATTTGGACATATAGAGCACTTGCCTAGTGTGTGTGAGGCTCTGGATTCAATTTCCAACTCTGGGTGGGGTGGAGGGAATCTGCACCCTCTGAAATGTTTTCTTATTCTGACATTTTGCATGTATCCACCATCATTTGGTCAAACTTTGCTTTCTGCTATTTGTGTGTGTATTACATGTGAAAGTTGGATGTTTTCTAAACATAACTCCCACAGAAATTATGACATTAAACTACCATTCCCTACTTAATCTTGCCTGCCAGTATATTAAGGAATAGTGTGGGAGATACTTTAAGTCATAAGCGTTGGTTATGTGGGCTGCTTTGTATTTAGGACTAATGAGAGACAGGGAAGCACATTTCTATGCTTGATGAAATGGCTTACTGTGTTGGAAGTACTTGATTTTTTTTTTTTTTTTTTTTGGTACTGGGGATTGAACTCAGGGGCACTTGACCACTGAGCCACATCCCCAGCCCTATTTTGTGTTTTATGTAGAGACAGGGTCTCACTGAGTTGCTTAGCACCTCGCCATTGCTGAGGCTGGCTTTGAACTCGTGATTTTCCTGTCTCAGCCTCCCAAAGTGCTGGGATTACAGACTTGAGCCACCGCGCCCAGCTGGAAGTACTTGAGATGACTTCTAAGAAATCTAGGGAATTTCCTTGAGAGAGTCTACTGGAGGCTGAATACATAGGTACCTTCTGTCTAACCTATAAGAAAATTAGGAATTCCCTGAAGGAAAATAGTTGGGCATACACCATATTGTTTGCATAGACATTTTAGACACTGTGAGCCACTCTTTTTGGTCGATGTGTTGGTACCTGTTGTTTAGCACATCTCACCATTCCAGGTTCCCAGATGCTAGCCAAGGGTCACCTTCGAGCAGACATTTATGATAGCAGTTGTAGCCTCCTTTGTTCTAGTTTTCCTGCATACTTATTAAGAAATGATAGAGGGGCTGGGGATATAGCTCAGGTGGTAGAATGCTTGCCTCACATGCATAAGGCCCTGGGTTCAATCCCCAGCAACACACACACAAAGAAGTGATAGAAAATTTTAGAAGTAAGCACATTATTCCCATATTCTTTATGAAGTTTGTCTTCTCCATACATGCTTCTAACACCAGGTTCAAAAATGGATTCACCTAAACTGGATCTGCTGTTTATTTTTTATAAATTATGTTTTATTAGAACTCAGCCAGCATAGCCAAACAAAATCTGGCTGTTTTCCACAAACTCAACGTTGAGTAATTTCTGATAGATGACTTTCAAAGGCTAAAATTTTTATTATCTGTTGTTTTAAAACAAAAAAAGATTTCCAGCTGGGTATGGTGGCGCACGCCTGTATCCCTAGCACTTTGGGAGACTGAGACAGGAGAATCACCAGTTCAAAGCCAGCCTCAGCAACTGCAAGGTGCTAAGCAACTCAGTGAGACCCTGTGTCTACATAAAACACAAAATAGGGCTGCGGATATGGCTCAGTGGTCGAGTGCTCCAAAGTTCAATCCCCGGTACCAAAAAAAAAAAAAAGAGAGAGATTTCCCATGTTTCTCTGATATGACAGAGATGGCATTTCAGAAAAACCCACACATACACACACAAAAATATATTAAGGTATATAGTATATCTGTGTATTTTGATGCAGTGTCTCTGGAGATACCATGAAACTGGTTACAGTGCTTGCCTGTAGACAAAGTATGAAAGCAGCAATGGAAGGAAGATTTGTATTCATCATATTCATTCTTATTTAAATTTTGTAATATCACATTTATTTGTCAAAGACTTAAGTAAAATAATTTTTAAAAGTTAGCCAGGCACCGTGGCACATGCCTGTAATCCCTGCACTTAGGGAGGCTAACACAGGAGAATCGCGAGTTCAAAGCCAGCCTCAGCAACGGCGAGGTGCTAAGCAACTCAGTGAGACCCTGTCTTTAAATAAAACACAAAATAGGGCTGAGGATGTGGCTTGAAAAAAGAAAAAATTGAAAAAAGAAAGAAAAAAAGTTATACGTAGGGCTTGGGTTGTGGTTCAGTGTTAGAGTGCTTGCCTAACACATGTGAGGTACTGGGTTCAATCCTTAGCACCACATAAAAAATGAAGTTATTGTGTCTATCTACAAATAAAAAAAAAAGTTATGTGTAAGGTGGGTAGGTTGGTGCATGCCTGTAATCCTAGCTGCTTGGGAAGTTGAGGCAAGGAGTTTGGTAAGTTTCAGTCCAACCTTGACAAATTAGCAAGACCCTGTCTCAAAAAATAAAAAGGGCTAGATCAGTGGTAGAGCACCTCTTGGTTCAATCCTGAGCACCACACACAGGTTGTGTATACAATCCATAAAACAAGACCAGGTGACTGAGATGTGTGTCTATTGGTCTGACTGCTCAGATAGCTAAGATGGGAGGTTTGTGAGTTTAAGTCCAACCTGGGCAACATGAAAACACTGTCTCAAAACAAACAAACAAAACCTACCGCCACAACAAAACCCATAAACAATAAAAACATAATTATTTGTTAGCTAATGGCCAGGCACATATAGCACTTCAATAGTGTTCATAAACATCCCTGTTCCATATGCTATAGCATAAAGTGTATATCCTCTCTGAATAAGAAATAAGGTATAAATCATTTCGGCATTCTTTTCCAGTTACTATATTATACATTTTAATTATTTTCCCTTTCTCCCCGGCCCTTCTGTGTGTGTGTGTCTGTCTGTCTGTCTCAAGAGATTCAACTAGAAGATGATTCATAGAAACTGGTGGTGATTGAGCTCTTTGTAAATCAGTGGGAGTATAAGAGGGATTTTGAAATCTCTGTTACAAAATAATTATTGCTTCTTTTTTTTTCTTTACACATTTCATAGATTTCAAATCTCAGCCTGAGCCATCCCCAGTTCTTAGTCAGATGAGCCAGCGACAGCAGCACCAGACCCAGGCAGTTAGCATTTCTACTCATAGTTTGGAGTCGTTTCCTTCCCAGTCCAAACACCGAGAATCAGCAACTGGGGACAGTATCTCCACTGTGAACAAACTTTTGCAGCTCCCTAACATGGCTGTTGAAAATATTGCTGTTTCTGCCCACCAACCGCAGCCCAAACACATTAAACTCCCTAAGCGACGGATGCCTCCAGCTTCTAAGGTGAGTATTCCATCATGAAGTCTTTGTCCCAAGGATTTGGTGGATGTTACTCTAGCATATAGTGGGATACTAGGCTTAGAATCTGTAATGCAGTGTTTTCAAATACTGTGTGCTGAGGATTTGGTCATTTCTTTTTTTTGTTTTTCTTTTTTAAAATTTTTTTAGTTGTTGATTGACCTTTATGTATTCATTTGTTTATATTTATATGCAGTGCTGAGGATCGAACCCAGTGCCTCCCACATGCGAGGCAAGCGCTCTACCACTGAGCCACAATCCCAGCCCAGGATTTGGTCATTTCTGAGTGACTGGGCTAATTTTAGAGGGAACAGCTTTGCGCTGAGAACCAGAGTCCCTTAATTCAAATGCAGACTTGAGAATTTGGCTCAAAGCATCTCTTGTTCTTGTGTATTCTACTGTGTGCCATAGCTGGAGGATGTGTGGTATCTTTGACCAGATAATAATTTTGTAATTGGTATGTCTGTTAAAATAGGTAGCTTAGTGCCCACTTACCTACTCTCTCAACTCCACTCCAGCTGCTTTAAGAAGCAGTTGATGCCATTTATACTGACCATTCCCCTGTGACCTTTTAATTTTTCTTTGTTTTTTCCCTTCAGAGTCAGTCTCTCTCCCTCCCTTTCCCTCTCTCTTTCCCAGACTTTTTAATATTTTATTTGGAGACACGTTCTCACTGAGTTGCTTAGTGCCTCATTAAGTTGCTGAGGCTGGCTTTGAACTAGTGATCCCCCTGCCTCAGCCCTCCTGAGCTGCTGGGATTACAGGTGTTTGCCACCATGCCTGGCCCTTCACTCTCTTTTTAAAGGATCATATATCTCTTCTTCTTTATTTTCTGTCTCTTACTCCTTGTTCCTGCCTCTCTAGCCAGGGACCCCAGTTGTTTGTTTGGCTGTGTTATAAGCCTTTCAGACTTGGAGTCCCTGTCATGATAGCTGAGTTTTGCCTTTTCAGAATCCAGCTACTGCAGTGGAAATGCCTGGTTCAGCAGATGTCACAGGATTAAATGTTCAGTTTGGAGCCCTAGAATTTGGATCAGAACCCTCTCTCTCTGAATTTGGATTAGCTCCAAGCAGTGAAAATAATGATCAGATTCCCATCAGCTTGTATTCGAAGTCTTTAAGGTACAAAACTTCCCACCTCTCTGGTTTTGACCAAATTTAGTTTTTTCTGCGCAAAATAAAATAGAACTTAAGAAATCATGTGGTAGAGATAATAATACATCCTGTGGTAATGAGTTTATACAGCTATCAATAATCCAGAGCTTAATTGTTTAATTAATTTAAACAATTCTATTGCTTTAATTCTGGAGCTTTTCTTCCTGTACCCCTGAGAGAAACTTCATAAAGCCACTCCCAGATTTTCTGCTCTTTGCCACCCTTGACAACTGATAAATCTGTGCAGGATTTGTCTAACTTGGACATTTTATACCTCTAAAGTCATGTAAGATGTGACCTTTTATGTCTGTCTTCTTTAACTTAACATACAGCTGTCAAGGGTCATCCATGTTGTATGTATCCTTTTTCTGGCCAAACATGTCATGGAACAAATATGCCATATTTTGTTTATCCATTCCTTATTTGGTAGACATTTAGTTTCTTTCTTTTGGTAATAGTGACTCATGTTGCTGTGGACATTCAGTTACAAGTTTTGTGTATTTTCATTTCTTTTGGATATATACCTAGGAGTAGAGGTATTACATCATATGGTAACTGCTATATTCAGACTATTTCCAAAGTAACTGCATATTCTTTTGGGGCGAGAGGCTTAACTGTATCTTTTTTTTTTTTTTAAATATTTTTTTACTTTTTGATGGATTTTTATTTTATTTATTTATTATATATATGTGGTGCTGAGGATCGAACCCAGTGCCTCACGCATGCTAGGCAAGCGCTCTACCACTGAGCTACAGCCCCAGCCCTAACTGTATCATCTTAACATTTCTCCCAGTAATCTAGGAAAGATCCAATTTCTCCACATCTTTGCAATACTAATTTTCCTTTGGTGAAATATTTTATAAATAGAATATCCCAGATTTGAGATTTTGTCAGTTTATCCATGTCCAGAGGCACAAAATCCTTTTATTTTTGAGTTATCTTGAGTTACATGGTTCTAGATAACTGATTCATTAAAATATCTTAAGGATTCCTAAAACTATCTCCTCACCTCTCAGTAATGTAGGTAATCTTGTGTAGAGGAGGGGAGAGGAATCGTTGAACTTTAATAAAATGTCTTAGTGTAAATTTTTAGTTTCATATTTAATTTAGAATATAACAGTAAATTAATGACATGATTCTATTTAATGAAACCTATATCAAGCTACATCAATCTGTATCTGATACTTCTTATTCTTTTTAGTGATCCTTTGAATACCTCTTTACCAATGACCAGTGCTGTACAGAACTCCACGTATACAACTTCAGTCATTACCTCCTCCAGTCTGACCAGCTCATCCATCAGCTCCACTAGTCCGGTAACAACGTCTTCCTCCTATGACCAGAGTTCTGTGCACAACAGGATCGCATACCAAAGCTCTGTGAGTCCATCGGAGTCAGCTCCAGGAACTGTTACAGTAAGTGGTACTTCTGATTTCTTCTCTTAGAACATCCTCTTTGGAAGTTTGTGTGTGATAAATAACGCTCTGGGGATAAGATTTTATTTTGAAATTGGCTAATCTTTTGAGTAGAATCCTTGTAATTTGTTGAGTTTGGTTACAGTAGGCATCTCTAAAGCTCATGCATGGACCTACATACATATACTTAATGGAGAATATCAAGACTAAGTAGTACAGGCATTTTGGCTTTGGTACTGGATGCTCCTATATGGTTTGATATGTCTACATTCTAAATGTTTCTTTTACTTGTCTTTGTGTTACTGATACTTTTTCATTGACTGCATGTTGTTCTGCATTACCATAGCTATATTTATTGTTTTGTAATTTTGTATTATCTACTCAGATTTTGTTAATGTTACTGGAATATAGATAAAGAAGTGAAATATCTGTCACATTTCAAAGTTTTCCTCTGCAGAGGTTTGCTTCCTGCATACCTGATTGTTATTGCCAGTGAGAGGTTTTCTTTTAAGTTGAAATATACAAATACCTCCTGAGAATCTTAGAAGGAGACTTGAAAAATAAAAGAAAAAAAGAAACAGAAACATACTAGGCCAATTCAACTGTTAAACTAGCTTATAACTTGTAACATCTGCCTTGCAGGAAATTAAATTTAAGCCTATACTCATGTATCCCCTCTAAACCACTACGAACAATTTTCGGGCATATATTCTGCTCATTTCTTCTGTCTGCATTTCTTAGGAGATTAAAATCAGTGTGTACATTAATGAATTTTCAGTGTGATCGTAATGTTCTATATCTTGATAGGAATTTGGCTTACCTGTGTATGTGTTTGTTGAAACTTACCAAATGATCGTCTTAAGAAACATGGTAAACAAACTTGGGGCTCTAGTTAATGATTTGCATGCTGAAAAGTACTAGTGTTTATAAACTTAATTTGCAATGCAGCAAAAAGCAGTTAAGAGGCTGAGTGAGGTTAGATTCAATTCTCATCACTACATATAAATAAATAAATAAAAGGTCCATCGACAACTAAAAAAAATACATATTTTTAAAAAAGCAATTAGACAAGATAGATGGATACATAGGTTGAAAGAACGTGTAGCAAAATGTTAATTATTCAATGTAAATGATAAGATATGGGCATTTACTATATAATTTTTCACTTTTTGATATATTTTCTGATATATATATATATATGTACTGGGGATTGAACTCAGGGGTACTCGACCACTGAGCCACATCCCCAGCCCTATTTTTAGATATATTTTGTGTTTTATGTAGAGACAGGGTCTTACTGAGTTGCTTAGCGCCTCACCATGGCTGAGGCTGGCTTTGAACTCAGGATTCTCCTGTCTCAGCCTCCCTAAGTGCTGGGATTCCAGGCTTGAGCCACCGCACCCTGCTTATTTTCTGATATATTTGATATATATTTTTGATATATATTTGATATATTTAATATTGGAAGAAAAATCACTATTCAATTCTGTTTTCCTTTTATTACTTGACATCATTTTGTAAATAGGACATGGTATCTTGGAATTTTAAATCTATAACTATGTGTCCAAGATTTCTAAGTGGATTTATTTATTTATTTTATATTTATTTATTGGGGGAGGGGTAGTGATGATAAACCCAGGGAAGCTCTACCACTGAGCTAGATCCACAGTCCTTCTAAATTTTTTTTCTATTTTGACCCAGGGTCTTGCTAAGTAGCTTAGACTGGCCTCAAACTTGGGATCTTCCTGCTTTAGCCTCTCAAGTAGTTGGTATTATAGGAGTGTACCATCAAGTTTAAGTGGAAAAAAAACTTTCCCCCTTTGATTCTGGGTTTGAACCCAGAGGTCTTCTACTGCTGAGCTATATCCCCAGCACTTTTTATTTTTTGAGACAGGGCCTCACAAAGTTACTGAAATTGGCCTTGGACTTTGAATCCTCCTGTTCAGTCTCCTGAGTTGCTGGAATTTTAGGCGTGTACCATTTCACCCAGCTCTAAGTGAATTTAAAAATTTAACTTTACTTTTTATTAATAGTGCTGGTAGTGGGGCTGGGGTTATGGCGCAGTGGTAGCGTGCTCGCCTAGCATGCATGAGGCACTGGGTTCGATCCTCAGCACCACATAAAAATAAAATAAAGATATTCTGTCCACCTACAACTAAAAAATAAATATTTAAAAAAAAATTAGTGCTGGTAGTGACTGATCTTATTAGTAAAAATCCAAACTCTTGCCTCACAGGAACCCCTCCCACCTTCTTCATGCACACTCATACAATATGCTTGCACATTTTACTTTTTTTTTTTTTTAGTTGTGGATGAACCTTTATTTTTATTTATTTTTATGTGGTGCTGAGAATTGAACCCAGTGCCTCACACATGCTAGGCAAGCGCTCTACCACTGAGCCACAACTCCAGCCCTACACATTTTACTTTGTGTAGATTATGTCCAAAAGGGTACATGTAAATTTCTAGTTTAGGAAAAAGCTTTCTTAGCACCAAGAAGACAATCACAATATGGTAGTTCTTTATTATAGCAGCTGGCATACATCTGAAATCTTTTTTTTTTTTTTTTTTTTGGTACCAGAAATTTAACCCAGGGGCACTTCAGCACTGAGCCACATCCCCAGTCCTTTTTATATTTTATTTAGAGACACAGTCTCACTGAGTTGCTTAGGGCCTCAGTAAGTTGCTGAGGCTGTCTTTGAACTTGGACTCCTCCTGCTTCAGCTTCCTGAGCTGCTGGCATTATAGGTATGCACCACTGCACCCAACTGAAATCTTAACTGTGTTTGAGTTAAGAAATCTTGTCTTAATAAGACACTCAAATGGCTGAGACCATTAAGAAGGTTTAGAATTCCCAATGGTAATATTATTTAAACTGTTTTCTGAGGTTATATTAGTATTATTTCTTTGTGATAACAAAATCATAGGTACAGTGGTGCCTGTCTGTAATCCAAGCCACTTGGGAGACTGAGGCAGGAGGATCACCAGTTTGAGGCCAGCCTGGGCAACTTAGCAAGATCCTACCTCAAAATAAAAATTAAAAAGGGCTGGGATAAATAAACAGGATTCAGTGGGAAAGTACCTCTGGGTTTAATTCCCAGTATCTAAAGGAAAAAACAAAATGAACAAAATGACAGGCTAGAACAGAATCTTGGAACATGTTAGCAGAGTTAGATGGAGCTTTTCTCATTTTGTCCTTTCCGCCATCCCCTTTGAGCATTCAGAAATATATCTGTATGTCTGCCCACCTTAAATTAATCTCTGTGTCTTTCCCACTTTCTATTTCTGGAGTGTGCGTGTACAGGTGTCTACACACACACGTGCACACACATCCCTGGAATACCCACAGATTAAAATTGCCTTCCTAGGAACCATTTGATTGACATTTAGTGTCTTCATTCAATTGTAGTATAGGCTGCATCTTTGTAATACTTAGATTCAAATAGGTTAAGCTCCTGGATTCCATGTAGCTGTCAGGGTCCAGTTCTGTCCCCTTAAGTACAGGGCTTTGTTTGCCTTTGGCCTTATTCCGGTTCCCACAAAGTTTTTTTGTCCCATAGCAGGCAGCCTGGTTTTTGGGAGTATGTCATTGCCAAAAAGCAGCTGGTAGGTTTGTTATCAAACTACTTGCTTGATATGGTGGTTGTTCTGCAAATTATTATGGGATGACTTTTTATCTTTGCTATTGGTCCTAACTAATAAAATTTCCTGTAACCCTAAAAGTTATTTTTTAATCTTGAGCTTTCTACTTTATACTCTCAACTGCTTACTAGATAATTCTAGTTAGATGTACCTCAGACACAGTTAAATTGAACTTCCTTTAGCTTTTCTTCTCTTTATATCATTCTTATTCCTTGATTCTTCAACCTGATTTTTGGCATTAATTGTTGACTTGACACTGTACAATATAATTTTAACTGTGTTTTATTACCACCAACTCACTTCGTGTCTTTATTTACTTATTTATTTTTTAAATATTTTTTTAGTTGTAGATGGACACAATATCTTTATTTTTATGTGGTGCTGAGGATCGAACCCAGTGCCTCACGCTTGTGAGGCAAGTGCTCTACCACTGAGCCATGATCCCAGCCCCCATGTCTTTATTTTTTTATTTTATTTTTTTAATATTTTTTTAGTTGTTGATGGATCTTTATTTTATTCATTTATTATTTATATGTGGTGCTGAGAACCGAACCCAGTGCCTCATGCGTGCTAGGCAAGCGCTCTGCCACTGAGCTACAGCCCCAGCCCCCCGTGTCTTTATTTTTTAAGAGTATGTTGAAGATTGTCCTTTTCCTACCTGAAATATTTGGTATCAATCATAAGTAAAGCCATTGGACCAGAAAGTTTTCTTTGTAAGAAAAATTGTAATTCCAATTTCAATGTCTTTGATTGGTAAAGTGACATTAAGCTTTCTATTTTTTAAAGATTTATGTCAAGAATTTGTGGTTTCTAAGTTGTTGATTTGCTGCTATAAAATCTTTGTTTCTCCTTACTGTCCTTTTAACACCTGTAGTGACTATAGTGATGTTGTCTTACCTCTTTTGTTACTTTTTGCAATATTAGATTTATTTTTCAACTGATAAGTAAAAATATAAAATTGTATATGTTGTGGTAATCTGGTATTTCCATACATGTGTACATTGTATAAATACTTGTTTTATTTGTATAATATTTAAGTCAGGTTAAACCCATCTATCTCTGCAAACATTCATCATTCCTTTGTGGTAAAAACTTTCAAAACCTTTCTTCTAGCTTTCCCTTTATTATTTTTGAAACTCATAAATCAGATAATGTTCATCCATTAGTATGGAGAAGCACTGGGTTAACTAGGTGTCTCAAGATTTATTTTGTCTCCATTGTCTTGATCCTTGTGATGTGCAGAGCCCCTGGGTGAGAGCAGGGATTGGGGGTGCACCACAGGCTGTGAAAAGGAAAGAGCTGGTCTAGCTCTACAGATTTTAAGTCTGTTCCCTATTTGACTTCCCCTCCACTTCTGCTCCACTCGCTAAGTTGCTGAGGCTGTCCTCAAACTTTCAATCCTCATGCCTCAGCCTTCTGAGTCACTGGGATGATAGGTGTGCACTATTGCATCTGTCTTGGGAAGACTTCTTTAAATCTTAGGGTTTGTACTGTTTAGGATGTACCTGTTAGGCAATCATACAAATATATGTAATGGTGAGTGAACCCTAGTTTAGAAGGAGGAACAAGATTAGACTTTTCATTAATGTCCACCCAGTTTTCTATATTTGATGTTGTATTACCTTTTCCTTAACCATAACCTTTTATTTTAACTAGCAGGTTTCTTTTTCTCCTAGTCATTCTGTTTTACTGTCTAAATCCCCCCACTCCTGTCTACATTTCTTTTAAATAATTTCATGTTATTTGTAGAATAGAGAGTATTGTAAATAAGTACAGTAGTCATGAGTATAGGTCGTACTAGATTTAGGTTAATGCACAGGCCACACCCATAAAATCTTTTTCTTTAGTAGTTTTGAAATTTGCAAAAAGCAATGTGCTTTGTAGCTTTTTTTCAAGTTCATCCCTTTTCTGGGGATAATGGCTAAGCCTTGTGGTCTCTGCTATTGATTGTGCCATGCCATGGCTCCCTGGCTTGTCCTGTAGAGGCAGGCATCATTTCTAAGAATTCCTTTTTCTGGGGCTGCAACTGAGGCTCAGTGTTAGAGGGCTTTCCTAGGATTTATGAGGCACTGGGTTTGATCCTCAATACCACATAAAAGTAAATAAAATGAAGGCATTGTGTTCATCTACAACTGAAAAATTTTTTTAAATGCCTTTTTTAAAAAAAATATTTATTTTTTAGTTGTAGATGGACACAATAGCTTTATTTTATTTTTATGTGGTGCTGAGGATCGAACCCAGTGCCTCCCGCGTGCTAGGTGAGCATGCTACCACTGCACCATAACCCCAGCCCTAAAAAAAATGCCTTTTTTGGCACCAGTTCCATTGAAATATTTGCAATTTACTCAAACCAGTTAGTTATTTTCAGGTTCTGAATTTTGATTCAGGGTACTACATTATCTTCATTTTCTTCTTTCTACTTCAGAAAAGCCATGTTTTAGGGTCATATTTCTTTTTCTCTGAGAACCATTTGTTTTAAGTGATTTAAAAATATAATTTCTGGTAAGGAAGTTTTCTTTTGTTATATTTTGCACGTTTTCTTTTTTTGCACACATCCTATTCAGGAGATAGAACTTACCCAAGATTGGAAAGTGCCTGGCGATTTCAATATATATAATGGGACTTTATGGTTTAGTGTGTGTGTGTGTTAGGGGTAGGAAGAGGGGATATACTGGGGGTTGAACCTAGGGGTGCTTAACTACTGAGCCACATCCCCAATCCTTTTATTTTTTGTTTTGAGATGGGGCCTTGCTAATTGCTGAGGCTGTCCTTGAACTTGCGATCCTCCTACCTCAACCTCCTGAGTTGCTGGGATTACAGATGTGTAATCTGTAATTTACAATACATCGCGCCTGGCTCAGTTGGATATTTTAATAATTGTTTTAAGACTGATTAATTGCTTCCTGTGTCCTTCTTACTTCCACAAATACTCAATGTAGTTTCAAAAATATCAGTTCCTTGGGATTTATTTGTTTGATTCCTTTTCCTTTTATTAAAAAAATAGAATAAAATAGACAGTTTTTCCTTCATTAACCTATACTTCATATGGTTGTTTCTGAGTTCCCAATAGAAAGTCAAGTAGGTAATCATTTAAGTAAGTATGTGGGTATAATTACTTTCTCTTCTGTTCCTTGCAGAATGGGCATGGTGGTGGTCGAAGTCAGCAGACAGCAGACAGTAAGTATATATCTATCTACTCTTGTCCATGGCTGGTGAAAATCAGAGGAAAGCATGGCAGATATGATGGGAAAAATAACAGTTGGGCAATGGCTACTTCTCAAAAAACAGCCCAGTTGGATTTTTTTCTGGAAACTATTCTGATCCATCACTGGAACAGAGTAAAGCCATATTCATTTGTTAAGTGAAATCAAGTCTCATTTCTGTAGCAGAGCTAACAAAGGTTGGCTAGTTCCCACTTGGCAACATGATGGTTGGTGGTATTATTAGAAATGTTATAGCCACAACAAGAAGGTGATAGTCTGGTATTATTATGCCCTGATTAGACTCTTCCCAAGTTCAGTGTATTGTGTACATTTAAAAGGTGCTTTGCAGCCGGGCGC
>PVHX01022528.1:0-27523 GCA_004024805.1 Geosciurus inauris | reverse complement strand
GGGCTGGCTGAGGCTCAGTGGCAGGGCACGTGCCCAGCATGCCCCAGGCTTCACAGCAGAGAGGTCAGCGCCAGACTCCAAAGCCGGGTGGTGTCTCTCCTGTCAGGCGCCTGCACGGCGGGTTGAAGCCACTGCTGGTCCACCACTGTGATGAGCCTGGTCTCTGAGAGCTGTCCTGTCTGCTCTGCCCAAGCTCTGGATGGGACCATGAAGCCCGGGTGGCGCACAGCTATTACAACAGGGTCCCTGACTGTCAAGGCTGCTGCTCAGAGAAGATTTCTTCCTAAGCCTCGTTGCTCATTGACAGCCACCTGGTCACCTGGAGGCTGTGCTGGAGACGGGCAGCGAGGTCCACGTGTGGTTCATGCCTGTGAACACAGCATCCACTCTGAAGCCAGGGATGAATCCATCACTTCAACTTACAAGTCTCGCTATTTGAGAAATCCATTCTGCTCAGCTGTGGCTGCCATAGACGTGAACCCTCTGATGGATCCCACATTTTAAACTGAAAACCTTCTGGGTAGAATTGGCCAGGACTGGTGACATTAAGAACATCATTGATTCAGGGGCAGAGGTGAGACTGTCAGCAGGAGTTTGGAAGACGTTGATGCCAACCCTTACGATGACTTCAGGATTTGGGACTTCGGTGAAGGAAGTAGCTGCAGGTAGGGAGGAAGTAACTAGTGAACTAGCGGTACAGGTGGAGCCTGAAGATGAGACCAAGGCCTAGTCGCTGCCTCTCCTGATCAAGCCCAAGCCAACCAGGAGTTGCTTCTTGAGCAAAGGAAATGGCTTCTGGAGATGGATCCACCCTGGAGGAGAAATGGTGGCGGAGGACTCAAAACACCTACGCTCAGCTGGCAGCTGGGACGGGGCTCAGGATCCGCCCCCGCTGGGCAGAACACGCTGACTAGCGCAGCTGCATGGAACAGAGAAATCTCTGACCCACAGACCCGAAGGGTGTGGCAGACTGCTCCCACCATCTTAAAAGACTGCTGCCACCACCACAGCCTCCAGCAGCCAGCAGCCAGCAACCTGGAGGCCAGCCCTTCACCAGTGGCATGGCGCTTGCTGAAGGATCCAGACTGTTGGCATCGTTCAGCATCAAGGAGCTTTCAGATTGAAGTGCGCGCCTTGGCGTTCAGATGCGGTGCTTTGGCCCACCCCATAGACTGCCGCAGAGCGTAAACGCACCCGGAACCGAAAGGCCCACATTGGCAGCGCCTGCCCTGTTGCAGAGGCCTGGAGCAGAACCGGAAGTCTCTGCAAGGGTCGCCTGTGTTTGGAAGTCCCTGGTGGGCTGGCGCATGGCTGGACCCCAGGGTGGCCGAGCCTCGCCAAGGCTGCTTCATAGGCTGCCGTGTCCCCAGTCATGATCACAGCCTACTGGCTTAAGCACCTTCTCTTTCCTAAGGTAAGTCCTCCTGGGGCTGCATTCCTCCCAGGCCATCTCAGCCAGCCCGCCCTGCTCCCCGGTCACCCTGTTGGTTCTCAGCCCCAGCAGGTGCCCTCCTGCCCTCAGCTCCCTCTCTTCCTTCCTCCTCTGGCCTCAGTCTCGTTTCTCTCAGGGCCTTCCTGATGGAGAAAGGAAGATTCCGTGCCTGGAGGCAGGAAGGAGGAGGGCTATGCCCTGGAGGTTGGCCAGCACAGGTGCAGGGTGGGCCCTGGGGGAACGCTGGGGGATCCCCGCCTCCTCCCACCCCAAGGGAGCCCCCCGAGGGAAGCACCTCAGGGCTCTCTCCCCTCATTTCTTGTAGACATTGCTCAGGATGAGGAGCGAGGACACACCTGTTCCCACAGTCCGTAGGCAGGTCCTGACATCAATGCGTCACCTGACTGGCGTGAGTGGGAAGCGTTGGAGTCAATGGCGGCTGTCGGGCAACTTGGGCTTTCCATCCAGGTGGCCGGATGGAAATGTACTTCTCCTGGCGGCTTCTGTCAGGCCTGAGTGGCAACAGTCAGGGCAAACTCCTGAGAGGACATGCCTGCCATTCTGTAAGCACTTGTCTACTGGATTTCCATTGCTAGAGTGTCTTCACTAAGAAGGAGGAGAAGCTGAAAGAGAGGCTTGTCCTCACACCAACCCCTGGCGGGGAAGCTCCCGCCATGATCACTCTGGGCTTTGCGTGCTGGAGAGGGCCATCTGCTGCACTCCAGGGTGTCTGTCCAGGAACAGCAGGCTCCAGGCTGGCCTTCCCCCACACCTGGTCCTCTCCAGTGTGGGCCCCAGGGGCTGCCCTGCCTGGGTTGGGACCCACAGGGACTGAGGCCTCAGGCTGAGGGGCAGCCGTCCTGTGTCCAGCTGCCTTGATTCCTGCGCAGCCTTACGGGCAGTGAACACTGGTCCCAGCTCCATCTCTTTCCTGGCTCTCACAGGCTCTGCATGTTCCAAGAAGACGATGTGCCTGCCCCTCTCTCTGCTCCCTCCACCCTTGCTGATGTCGCCTGGTCCTGTACCTTGGCCACCTCAGCTCTCCCCAGCACTCAGGGCTGCCCCAGTGCAGGAGGGAGCTATCACCCTCCAGTCCTGCCTGCCTCTGCTAGAAGGTGGGGGCTCCATTCTGGAGGTGGGGAGCTGGGCCTGAGTGGACAGGCTGCTGTGGGCAGCTCCGGGTCTGAGCCCTGCCCATGACTCCCTGGGCGTGTCTGCCTCTCTCCTCTACTCTCTGTGTGACCTTGCACACCTGTCCCTGGTGTGTTCCCATCTGCATCAAGGAAATGACCAGAGTGCCCACAGTCATGGCCTCTGGAGCCACTGTGAGCTGCCTGGTGAGGTTTCCTGAGTCAGCCGCTTGGAAAGGCCACAGTCTTCCTGGGTAGTGGTGGTCTCCCCAGTGGGGGGCGCACTGCTATTTGTGGATCTTGGGGTTTCATCTCGTCTTCACGGCCAGCACCACTGCCAGGCTCTCTGTGCTCCTTCCTGGGGCTCCTTCTTCGGCATCCCCTGTGGAGGCTCAGCTTGCTCTTTAGGGGGCCATGCCTGTTCCAGCTGGAGCAGGGAGGGGGAAATTTCAAACTCCATCCAGCCCTGGACTGAAGGGAAGTGACCCAAAGTACGGAATCCAGAGTGGGCAACAGGCAGGCCCAGCCAGGGTGGCATTGCATCCTGAGCAACTCTGGGGGAGAACCTGACTGGCCTCATTTCTATTCCTTCTGTTTGTGTCCTTAGTGTGGCCTAACCCTGGGCTTGGTCCCAGGGCCCCAATGGACAGCTGATGTTGGACATTAGTTGTATAGGGCAGTCATACCTTTGGGACCCTCCAGGGATTGGTTCATAAAGAAATCAGAGCGCGTTGAAGCAGCTGCAGAGCAGAAGATGGTCCCCTCCCCAGCAGGCAGGCTCCCTCTGTCTCTACTGGAGCCGAGGGAAGTCTAGTGAGGGCGTCAGAAAGGAGAGAGCTTTCCACAGCATTTCTGAGCCTAGAGAAAGGACAGCTCACCACCTGTGTGAAGGAGGGCACTCAGAGATGCTGAGGGACTCCCCCAGGTCAGGGCTGGTCCACAGAGGAGGCAAGTGAGACTCCTAGGCCTCTCCTTCCAGACCCTAGGCCTTCTGCAGGAAGCTGAGCCCTCTTCAGTCTCAGCCAGCCTGAGACTCTACAAGCACTGCAGTGCAGCCTTCTGGAGTGCCCTCCGTGGACAGAGCTGTCCAGCTCCGGGGTCCCAGACCGTGGGTGGCAGGAAAGGCAAGGATGGGCCTGGTAGCCCAGTGTTCCTCTGTCCATCGATGGGCTTTAGGGTTGCAGACACAGCCATCTTTTCTTCTTTTTTGACTACTGCAATCAAGAAAAAATGTACCCTTTTTGGCCATCAACCCAGACCTGGTCCACTGGGGATGATGTGGTGGGTGAATGGGGGCGTCACTGAGGAGAGGGAAGTGGCACAGGGCTCTTGTCTGTTCAACTTCTGGGTGGCCAGTCCCTGGAAGTGGCTCCAACACTCCTTTATGTGGAAGTTAGATTGTCCTATGCCCTCTCGGTAAAGGAGTTTTGGCACTTGCTCTGATCAGTGCCTTGGACCTTCAAGGCTGAGGCCACAGCGGCCATTCACCTGGCTCGACCACCAGAGGGCGCCCGGCCTCCATGCAGGAAAGAAGTTGGTGCTGTGGGTCCTTCCCCACCTGTGATTCTGAGACCAGAGGAAACCCATGGAGAGGAGATGGGGGACTACAGTAATGCCGGGGCCCCTTGCCCACACCTCACATGTCTGGGGAAACAGCTGAGAGAGGAGAGGACCCATGCTCCTGGTGCCCACCCCTCTCCTGCCAGCCTTTGCTTGGGTACAGAGGGGCAGGCCCAGCGTGCCCCAGAGGACTGCAGGAAGCCCCAGCTCCACGAGGCCCCCCGGGAGAAGCAAAAGTGGCCCGAAGCCTTTGGGCACTGCCTTGGGGTGGCCAATCATGGTATTCCATAAGCAGCCCCCCGCCCATCAGTGTTTCCCGGCTGTGGGCTGCATGGGATGCTGGAGGCGCAGACGCAGCCTGCCCAAGGACAAGCTGAAGTACACACAGAAGTGCAGTGGACTCCTAGTGGTGGGCATCGCTCCTCTGGCTGGCCGTGACGCTCCACAGCCCTGGAGGGCAGCTGCCCCAGAGAAGGCCCTGTGTGGACACCTTTTGGCCCAGGATCAAGGCACAGCTGGGAAGCAGCCCAGCAGGGAAAGTGACTGTGCTTCCCCTCTCTGTCACACAAGGACACCGCAGTGCACAGGGGCTGAACTGAGCAGGTCCTCCTGTGGCCCGCTGGCTGCTCCATGATTGTTCTGAGAAGGCAGCTCCCAAACTCCCCACCCCCACTCCCCTGTGGAGCTAGAGGGGAGCTGTCTGGGGGCAGCTTTCAGTGGGATGGGAAACCTGGGCCAGCAGAGTGGACAGACCCAGAGTCTGGATCCTCTTGGAAGTGCTGGTTACTTGTGCCTTTAGACTGCGGGATCTGCAAGAGGATGTTGGAGCTGTGTTCAGGTCTGCAGGAGGGCGAGGTTTACTGACTGGGGGGGCCTGGTGTCCAGGGCGAGGTGTCAGGCCCCAACCTTATACTGAGGACTCCACCAGAAATCATTTCTGTTTGGGGAACAGTTTTTTCTTTGCTATCTGATGTCCTACCTCTTTGAATGTGTCTCCAGGGCTTGGATGTCTCCACTCTCAGTCAAACCAGTTTCCCCTCGGGCAACAGCTGCTGCAGCCAGCAGCAGCCTCTAGCTCTGGAGAGGCCATGGAAATGCCCCCTCCTGCCCAATGTCGTGCCCTCCAGAGGAACTTGTGCTTGCACATGCAGAAAAATAAGAATTACTAATATATTTCCCCCCTTAACTTGAGAAAAGCAAGCTTACCCAAAAAAGAAAAGAACGTCTTCTCCAAACCCAGACTTCCTATTGGCTGTTAGTGGTCTTTGTAGGGAGGAGGATGAACCTTTGGGGGCTGCCTCTGATCTCATCCCCAGTGATCTGTCTCTGATCCTCTCAGGCATGAACTGTAGACATTTAGCTGGCATTTGATTCACTACCGCACCACCAGGTGGGGTGGTGGCACAGCCTGCCCGGGCCGCGTGCTACCGAGGGCCCCTCTGTGAGTGCTTTTGCCTTGCCCCTGCTTCCCAGGCCCTGTCCCCCAGCCCTGGAGCACACTTGGTTTCACCCCAGGAGCCTAGGGAGAGGTGGGAAACATCTACCACGAGCCAGACAGGGAACACTGGGGGCTTTGCAGGCCACTCAGTCTCTGCTGCTACTGCTCAGCAGCAAGTGAAGAAGTGGATGTGTGGGTGTCCCACTAAAACCGTGCTGTAGGACACTGAAATCGGAGTTTCTTATAGTTTTCATGTGTCAGGAAATATTCTTTAGATTCTTTGTTCCAAACAGCTAAAAATAAAAATGAAAGTAAACAAACAAACTAATCTTAGTGCATGGGCTGTGTAAAAATGAGCCCTGGAGCAGGTTTGTCCCGAGGGCCACTGTTTGTCTACTGCTTTGCTTGGAATATAGATCAAGCATAGCACCTGGGAAAAAACCAGGCCCATGAAGTGCTTTGTAATTTGTTCCTAAGAAGTCGCATGTGAGTCACTTCCCTGGGCTTCCCTGTGTCCTTAGAGGCCCTGAGTGCCATGGAGAGCCCGCAGCACCGGCAGCACCAGCATGGCTTACTGGCAGGCGCACCAAGCAACAATCTCGTGTGTCTGCCAATTGGTTCTCACGTGGTGTGATGCTGAAAGCAGCAGCTCTGGGCAGGGGAGGCCGGCTGGCCAACCCTGGCAGACCGCTTGCCACATGCCCTGCTGAGCAAGGACCAGTTCCACTGTTCAGTCCAGCCCGCCCTCTCAATGGGAGCTTTTCTTTCACATTTTCAGCACAACCTCATGGAGGAAAACGAGAGACGCGGATGGATGACCATGGGATAGGAATTCTGCCGCATAACAAACATCGCACAAAGTCTTCGTAATTTCTTTAATGATTCCAACAACAGAGCACAAAGATTCCAGTTTCAAGTACATTCTGATGCACATTTTTGACAGGAACAGATATGTTTTTAGTCACGAGGGGCTGGCAGCAACCACCATGTGTACACTTTGCACAAATTCTCAGCACCATCAACCTGGAAGATGAGACGTGGGTGCCCACCTGGGAGGGAGTGGGCTGTACCTTCTCTCTGGCCTGTATTTTGTTGCTTCCTGTCCTTGCCTATCTTGTTATAACACTGTGTTAAAAGATGGACAGAGGGGACCAAGGCAGTGAAGAGTGGGGACTCTGCCATCTGGCCCTTCCAGGAGGGGCCCTGCCCAGAGCTGGGCGCTCCATCAGGGTGAAGCTCAGCTCCAAGGTACCCTGGTTGCCAGAACTCCTCTGGCTTTGTGGTGTCAGACTCCTGTCTCTGACCTACCTGGCTGCACTGCTGATTTGTTAGGCCACTCACAGCCAGAGGAGCTGGCTCGCCCATTGTTTCTGGTTTACCTTTGACCAACTTAGACTTGAACAGCCAAAAGAACAGAAACTGCCAGCTCCACCAGAGATTGTGAATGCCTGCTTTGAAACTGCTCACCACCTGGAAGACGAAAGAAAAGTCTGTTCTGGAGAAAAACGGAGGCCAGCTCCTGCCTGGAGGGCTCTGGAAGCACAGAGGACAGTCCCTCCTCCCATGCCATCCAGCGGGCACAGTGTCCTGGACAACCTCTGAGGCCAGACCCTCAGCTCAGAAGCCCCTCAGGGGCCAGTCTTTCTTGCTGCAGAAGCCCCACAGGCCTTACCTCGGGAATAGCCAGCCAGCCAGGTGAACCAGGAGAGCTTTGACCCTGCTCTCTAAACTGGCACCGCCCTCCAGATAGGCCTCTGCCAAGAGGCCCCAAGCCCAGCCTTCCTGGACACTCTGCTCAGAGCATAAAGCACAGTCACCTTTAATAAACCAAAGAGCTAGGAGTAACCTGCTACCTGGTCCTAGGGACACAAGTCCATGCCTGACAACCACTCCACAGAGACACCTTGTACTGGCTCAAAAGCCTTGATGGCTCCAACCCTGCAGCAATGGGTACACTGGGAACAGAAGGATGTGCACTCTTCAGTGGCTCGCTACCAGGATTCCAAGAGTGGGAGGCTGGGAAGACGGATGCCTGGCCTTCTTCCCTGGGATCCTCTCTGGAAAGGTCACAGAGAGGCTTCACAAAGCAACTACAAACCTTGTCCCTGTAGATCAGAGACAGCAAGGCCAGGGAAAGGCATGAAGTTGCCTAACAATCACAAAAAGGGTCCAGTGGCTCTCCCAGGGCCACTTCTGGGCCTGCAGATTGGGTTTTGCTAGTTAAGAGGTGGGGCAACTCCGGGACAAATATAAACAGAGCCGAGGTTTCTCCTGCAGGGAACAGACTAGGGGGCTTGCTTGCCTACGCTGGTCACCTATGCAGGCAGCCTAATTCATAGTATAAGCAAGACTTCTAAATAATATCGGGAGCCCTAGGTTTCCCAAACCAAGAAGCCAAACAAGAAAGGAAAAAGGGTTGCATTAGGAATTCTTAGTTATTATACACTAGCCGGGCTGAGCGTGGCACGTTTTATTTCTATAAAACTATTACAAAATATTCAAAAATACATTTTAGTAAATTTACAGCAGTTATTTCTCAATTTATTAATGCAAAAACATCCTTTTTTTTCTCTGTACAAACTACAGGCTCCATCCTTGTGGGCTCATCCCTATGTGCACCTTTAAAAAATATTATTTTCTAATAAATTCTTTGAAGTTAAAAATAAGAGTTCTTCCAGTTTGTCAAAAAAAAAAAAAAAGTGTGTGTGAGAGAGAGAGAGAGAGAGACAGACAGACAGTCTTGGTTTGCAAGAATGTGGCCAAAATGATGATTACAATGCAAATATCAAACCATGGAGACAGTACAGGTGATGGCTGTTACATTGGAAACTAGTTAAATTAAAATAATATATTTCATATTTTACACTATTTCAAAAAATGAAATGTCATTAAGTATTGATCTCTCAAAAATCTAATTTACAATTCTGTGTATAAAAATATAATTTGTGGACCCCCATGAAGCGTGTTTTAGTTTACACTTGCCGAAAAGCAGGAGCATTGTGGAGGAGGAACGGAGAGCACAGAATGCTGCCTTCTGACACGCAGGCCCAGGGGCGTGTAGAAAAATAGACTCTGAGCAGGTTGCGTGGCCTCTCAGAATAATCTCCCCCCAGTGAGGACAGTTCACATGATAATAATAAATTATCCAAGACACAAACTAGTTAAGGCTCTTGAAGGTCCGGTTCATATTATTTAAAACATCTATTCATACCAAACAAATAAATAGCCAGGAGAGGAGGAAAAATAACCAAAATAAAACAATAACCAAAAAATCCAAAAATATATATATAAACTAAACACAACAACAAAACTCCCCGTGGTCTCTGTTTCCTTATAGTCTACTTTGGACTGTCCTACTTTATTATTATTATTATTAATTATTATTATAGTTAAGTCTCATTCCGTGCGCGTCCCCACGTGTCCTTTGCTTTACGTCGCTGTTGCTGCCCGCGCCCCGCCCCGCCCCGCCCGTCCGCCTGGACTTCAGCTGGACTTGACCGCCATGCCCAGCGGGTGCAGGGCCTCGCTGTCCAACAGCCAGGTGCCAATTTGGTAGAGCAGGTGGGAGTACCAGTGGATGCCCGTGGTGGCCGCTGCCCCTGGCGCCTCGGCCGCCCCGGGCGCGGGCTGGGGGGCGCGGCCTCCGCCCCCGCCGTCGCCTTCGGGGTCCGTGTGCACGGGCGCCAGCGCCGCCAGCAGCGCGTGCGCCAGGCGGAAGGGCGCGAAGGCCCGGTGCGCCCAGCCGTGCTCCTCGATGACCGCGTAGCACGAGGCCAGCACCCGGTTGATGAGGATGGTGCCCTGTGCCGTGAGCGGCGCGTACGCGCCTGTGGCCTCCTCGCGCAGCGTCACGCTGTGCACCGCGGCCGGCAGGAGCCTGCGGTCCCCGCCGCGCTCGGCCACCACGTACACGCGCTGGCCTGGGCGCACGCGGCTGGCGAAGAGCGCGCGGCGCTCGGGCGCGCTCCCCGGCGGCGGCCCCGAGCCCCATGGCGCCTCGGGCTCCCCGGCCGAGTCGTTGTGCGGCGCGACGAAGAGCAGGTGCGCGGCGGTGAGCAGCAGGCGCTCGCGCGGCTCCCGCGTCTCGATCACGTAGAAAACCTTCTTGGCGCCGTCGTCGCGGTCCAGGAAGGTGAGGAAGTCGCTGTAGAGCAGCCGGCCCTGGTCGTCGGCCGCCAGCACGCGGTCCCCGGGACGCAGGTCCTTCACCAGCTTGGTGCCACCCTGCTCCAGGTGCACTGTGGCCGAGCCAGGGAAGCAGCCGCCGGATTTGGCCGCCACCGAGTTCTCTGCGGGCGAGGAGGAGAGAGGAGGGCACAGGGCGTTGAGTACCGAGAGGGCGGCACGCGGGCGGGGAGGTGCGCGCCGGGCGTGAGCCCAGGCAGGGCTCAGAGGCCAGGGTGTCCAGCACAGCCCTCGCCCCTGCCCAGTCCCACCGCCGCAGCGGCACAATTCAGATGCAGGCGCATTTCTGAACGACTCTACGATTGGACCGGCGATGGCAAAGTTTGGCTAGCGTCTGAGGAAGGAGGCCGGCTGCGCTCCCTGCCTTCGGCAGTCCTGCAGCCCCACCGCTCAGCGCACACCCTGCCTCGCTAGGAACTCGGGATATTTGCTCTCCACTTGGGTTCCTTGGGAAGCCTTGAGCTCGCGCGGGTGCCAGGCGCACCCTCCTGCCTCCCGCCCCTGGCGCCTCCCAGTGTGCTCTGCACCCAAGCTGCGCGGGAACCCCGGATGGATGGTCCCCACCTCCCCCGCCCAGCAGGGCCCTCATGTTAGCCTGTTGGTGGGGGGAGTGGTGTGTGAAAAATAGCTGTAGTAGTTGTAGCAACTGGCCAAACATTCCAGAGAATTGCCCGAGGTGTGAAAATCCGAGGCTTGTGTGGATTTTCTAATTAAAATCCAATAAAGGGCCCAGCTTTGTCATTGTGATTCTGGAATAAATAGAAGACACTCTTGGAGAAGGGGACACTTCCATTTCTCCTCCTCCCTTTTCTCAGCTCACTCTCCCTCCAGCTCGTAGGCCGCCCCCTCCCTATTTGCTCAGGTGCAAACCCCCCCGTGTGCAATTCACACGCGGGCTCTCCAGAAGCCTGGGCCTCACAGGCACTATTTGCACAGCCAGGCCTCTCTGGGAAGCACTCGAGATGTGTATTTGAATTTTAAACGGCCAGGCCTGCTTGGAGCGCTGGAAGCGCGGGTTTGAAGGCCCCTTGACTACCCGCTTCCTGGGCCCTCTGTCGCTCTCCGAGGCTCGCGGTCCCGAGGACAATAACCGAGGCTGGGGCGGAGCACGGTGGGGGTGGGGGCGCAGGGAGGAGGGCAGGGAGGTGCCGATCTTCTTTGCATTCCAATCTCGGGGATCATGCTTTTTGCAAATAGAGATTGCGAGGAAGAATCTTCCTGCTGGAATTACAGAAGGGTTTAATCTTCTCATCGGTTTCTCTGTCATGAAGTGCGGGGCTGGCCGTTGGAGGCCCTCTGTAGCCCCCCGGAATGCGACCCCAGGCGCTGGCGAGCCCAAGTCGTCGAGTCGCACGACCCTGCTTGACACGCACTGCGCCGCGCCCAGGCCAGCGTGTGCAGAATGCCAATGAGCGGCTGGGCGCCCGGGGTTCTACTCTCCTGGCGAGACCCTCGGGGCGGGATTACCGCTGCTCATTTGGGAAGAGACCTTTAGGGACTTCCTCCAGGGGGACCCCACGGACAGTGGTGGCCATAAAGGAGACCTCGCGCTTCTAAGCGCAGGAGCAAGTTCCCCCGAAAGGGCGCTCCAGGGCCTACGGCCTCCGGCCACCTCCATTTCCCATCCGAAGCAGAGAAGGGAACTCCAGCAAAAGGCTCCTGGTCGCGGAGCCCTGCGCAGGGGTAGGGTCGTCGCCAGGGGCGGTACACCGGCTCTTTCCCCCCTGCACTCCCAGCCTTCACCTCCTGTTGTTGCAGGACGCCACTGTTTTACCTATGAAGTGCCTTTAACACTGTGTTCTATTAACACGTGCCATTAAAATGCAGCTTAGGAAGAAAACGGGGAAAATTGGAGAGGGGCATGGAAGACAATTCCTTAGATTCACTCTGAATTGCCTTGCTAAATGGGTCTCCTTGTCCCGAAAGGTGGTAAGATCTGCACCTACAGCCCCAAGTCGGGGTAGTGCGCGTGTGTGGGTAAAGCCCTGCTGCCGCGCTGTTCCTCCGGGCAACAGCATGTGGCGTTGCAGGCCGGGGAAGTCAGCCTCGCCCTGGGGGCCGGCGCTCCAGCTGCAGACCTGGAGGGGATGGTCCTTCTCGTTCCTGCCCTGACTCAGGGCACCCCAGCTGGGCTCCTAATAAGAACGGATGCTTCCTTCGGCTCCAGATGTTGGAAGTGGTAACTACTGAGTTTATTGCCTCCCACCAGGCCTCCCCCCAAAGGCTTAGCGAGTGAGTTTGGTTAGTTAAGAATCCACAGGCGCCCAGCGGGGAAGAGCCAGCAGCCCATTTATGCCCTCACAGACCCTCCTGCGCTTAGCGGGAGTGGTGGTGGGTTTTAAAGCCCCAAATGAGAGAGAAAAGACCTAGGAGAGACCTGGATAAACTGCAGAGTTGCCTTGGAAATTCAAGACTCCCGATAACTGTCCCTCTTTCTTTCCCATTTCCACCATCTGCACTGGGGACTCCAAAAAGTGGAGTCTGGAGGCTCTGGAAGTCACAGGCCTTCTGAACCGGGGCTGGAGAACCTGTGGGCATTGGCCCTCAGGGTTGGCATGGAGGGGGGTCCTAGGGGGTGTGCACACAACAGAAGCCCTGTCAGACCCCTGCTCTTCTTCCCTGGGCCTCTCGTCCCTTTTACTGTTCCTCTCAAATTAGAGGGGGATGTTAGTGTCCTAAATTGCACTTTAAAGGTACATATTAGCAGAAAAACAAAGTATCAAGGACCACTTCATAGGTCAGGAAAATAGCAGCTTCTTGCACCAACAGATGGCCTCTAGGGACAGATCTGGATTGAGAGTACCAATCCAGTATGATGTGGGGTCAGGAAATGGGGAGAAAGGCTGGACGTGAGGGAGGCTTACCTGCTTTCACGGAGCAGTGGATGTGTGCCTTGGACTCATAGTACACCCAGTCAAAGCCGGCCTCCACGGCCAGGCGGGCCAGCATGCCATATTTGCTCCGGTCACGGTCAGATGTGGTGATGTCCACAGCACGACCCTCATAGTGCAGTGACTCCTCCGAGTGGTGGCCATCTTCGTCCCAGCCCTCGGTCACCCGCAGCTTCACTCCTGGCCACTGGTTCATCACAGAGATGGCTAAGGCATTCAACTTGTCCTTACACCTCTGTAGAGAGAAGGGTGGGGGGGACCCAACCAACAAACCTGTTAGCTTAGTGGCCCCACCACCCACGCCAGCCCCTCCATCAGCCAGCCCTGCCCAGGCTTAGGGTAAGGGAATGTGGAGAGAAGTGGGGAGACAGCAGTAGGGCAGGCATTGGGTAGGCAGAAGGGCACTGGGTAGGGAGAAGGGAACAACATTTGCAGGAGGAACCAGTTCTCTTGGGACAAGCCGAGGACCTCCCTCCACTCATGAAACTGCAAATGTAGCTAACATGGCCTGAGAAGTAAGCAGTTTCTCTGGAACAGGTGAACTGTGTTTCGGACACAAGCTCCAGAACCTTCCAGGGGCACCATCAGCCAATACCACCCCCAACCCCCACTGCTCTCCACTTCCTAGACCTGTCTGTGGCCCCCATTCTGCACACCTGGGGAAGGGTCCACCCTTCTCTCCCGGGTAAATCCCTGTTGAGGAGGCCGCAGAGGCCGGTGCACCTGTGCAGAAAACAGCGACCATCCTGGGCACTCCTCAAGAAAGGGAAGCCCAGCATTACCTCCGCCTGGACCTTCCCTCCCACCCTGTGCCCATACAAGGTGAGAAGCAAGCCGAAGCTGACGGTGGGAGGCGGCCCAAGTGCTCAGAGGCAAGTGAGCTCCAATGTCCAGCTCGGGCAGGGCCGCAGGACAAACATTCTCCGTCTGGGCGGCCACATTCCTCCCCCATGGAACTCCTCTCTGCTAGGCTGGTCTGGGTCTGATTGTGTTCTTGTTTTCTTTAACCAGTTCCCTTCCTCCTCTCTTGTTTTCTTGGCTTCAGCGCAGAATGGTGTCCAGCAAGTTTGAAGAGCAAACTTAAGGGATGGGGAGGGCGGCGGGAGAGGAGGTGGGGGAGGGGAGCCAGAAAGGCCTGAGGCCTCTTGAGCCCTGCCTGGCCCAGTCTCCCTCTGCTGCCCTCCACCCACGTGCAGGGCAGAGTGAAGCTTGGGATTGTGGGGGCTCCATCCATAATCTGGGGACACATTCAGACAAGGATGCAATAAAAAACACGTGGGTCAGGTGTGTGTGTGTGTGGGGGGTACTCACTCACTACCTGGACCTTTATCCTGCTGAGGGTTGGATTCGGAATTTGAAAAGGGGGAATTGGCACCATGATGGTGGTGGTGCACCCCAAGAGAAGCAGACCCGAGAGGAGGCAGGAGAAGCAACTGCAGGTGGCCGTCTGTCGAGGTGGGGCTGACCTGTGCCCCCAAGGCGAGAGGGATGCTCTGCTTGGAAGCCGGTGACTGGGATGGAAAGACGTCCCCTATCAGGGCCCTAGTAACAGCCAGGGGAACTCTTACAAAGGGCGGAGAATCTTGCAAGGACTGCTGCCCGCGCTTTCAGGGGACTGACAAATTGCGCAACAGGAAAAGTCCTGTGTATCTGGCAGCAGTAAAAACCAGTAATATGGTTGTAGAGTTAAACATACAACAAATGGGGGGAGGACGGGGGCCTGGGGGCGGCCTGGTAACAGGTCAGCGCTTGCAGGATTCTGGGCCTGCCAGCAGCTTTCTTAAGAAGTAGAAGAAAAAAAGAAAAAGAAAAAAAAGTCGGAAGGGCAGAGTTTGAGTGAGGTCATCTTGAGGATTGAACGCGTTTTACATGAAAATCAATCAGTAAACCAGGGTCCGTTTAGAGCCAGATCTGAAGCCCGGTGCGCGCAGGCGCACACCACGGTACGCACACGCACACTGCCACCCCCATTCCAGCCCCCACTCCACTACCGCTCCTTTCTCTAGGGAGGGGGGAGCAGATGAGGCTTTAAACAGCTTCCCAGCCAGCAGCTCGGGAGAGGGAGGACAGCAGGGACCCAGCACCCTGAGCTGCGCCACTTAGGCAGACATGGAGGACCCCAGGCAAGGAGCCCGGCGCCAAGCCAGGCCCAGGCGACCAGGACAGGCCGAGGCTGAGGGTTGCCGAGTTGGCACCCCGTGCCCCCTCCCTCCCGGGCACCAGGCCTTGCGCGGCCTCAGCTGGCGGCTGCAGGACGCTCCCCCGCCCCGGCTGGGAGGGATTGTCTCGGGCAAAGCCGGGAAGCTCAGGCCGGTTATTAATTCATTGGGTCGTGTGCCGCGAATCAAGTCCGACTCTGTGCAGCCACCGTGAAGCCCAGCAGGGCCGCCTGGGCGGGCTTTGTGTCGGCGGAGGCCAAGTTGCTCCCCACGCCTGAGCTCCTGCCCACCTCGCCGATTTGCACAGCGGCGCCGGCCCAGAAGCTCGCGCTGGAACCTTCACGGCCAGCAGCCGGTGGGCTTCCCCCATTGCGAGGGAAAGAGCCCCAGTCTCTAAACACATCTCTCCCCACTCCTCCTCACACTCTGAGAAAACAGACCCCTGTGGTCAAAACAGAAAAAAAGCCCTCCCCAAACCCATACCTGAGCGCCTTTCCCCAACCGCCCCTAAGCACACAGGGAATCTATTCAACGTGGCTTCTCAGGTGGTCCCCCCATTTCAGCCTGCAGAGCCTGCAGATCTGGCCCCTTGCACCTCCCTCCCCAGCTCCCTGGCCGCCGGCACCCTCGCCTGGCACCCGAGGCCTGCGCAGGGAGAGTGTGTCTGTCTGCGCTTCCCCTCTCCCGAGTTAATATTAACCAGGAGCTCATGCGTTCCAGAACTGCTCTGAAAGTTCCACTGGGGACGATCTTGCCATGGTTGAGGGACTTGGGCGGCAGTCACATTAGAGAGACAGACAGGGAGGGAGGCAAGACGGAGGAAGAGGGCCATTGCCGCACCTGGGCCCCAATCAGGTGGTTATTTAAGATGAGGGGCCGGCGGGTGAGCAGGTTCCCTGAAAAGCACACACCTCCTCTGGGCCAGAGAGAGTCCCTTGCTGGGCTCCTTCGCCCCACCTCCCCGACTCTCGCCACGCAGCCCTCCCCCTCCTGCCTCGCCTAACTCAGAATCCGTAGAAGAAAGCGCCGCGGAGGCACGAACCGAGCGGTACCTCGCAGACTGCTGCAGCTCCAGCCGCCCGCGTTTTCAGGGGAACCTTTGTTGGGATGGTGATGTGATCCTGGCCTAGCTCTCCCCCACTCCGGCCACCCCACTTTGGCTCTCCCTCCCCCCGCCTTTTGTGTTGGGCAAAGGAATAGCCACTGCCCAAGGAGAAAAAGTATTTGTTTTCGTTCGTTCGTCTGAGGGAAGTTGACAGAAGGTCAGAAGTTCAAATGCTGCTAGTGCGCGCGGCGGCGAGAGCGGCCCGGCTTGGGTCCCGCGGGCCCTGGGTCCCCGCAGGGCGGCGGGTGGGGGAGGGACCTGGCTGGGGGCTCTAGTTGGGGCGCGGTGGCCGGAGGAGCCGAGAAGGCGGCGGGCCGGCAGCGGGTCGCGGCCCTGGGCTGGCCGCGGAGCCTGCGCTGCGCCCGGGCCCTGGAACCGGCCTCCTTCGCCGCTCCTCCCTCCGCACCCCGCCCCCGCCGCGGGGTAATTACCGCGGTGGGAGCCGGGCTCTCAGCTCCTGCCGGCCAGCGCTCGGCGTGTGGAGTGGCGGGGACCGGCTGCCTGAGCCCAGCCCAGCGCGCACTGAAACCGTAGCCGCGAGATCGATAACCCAGGAGTAAGCGGAGCTGAAATGCGTCTGCTTTGGTGCGCGGCTCCGCGCGCTCGCAGCTCTGCAGCCGCCGACGAGGCCCAGGGCCCTGGGCAGGGGCGCGGGCCAAGGACCCCCGCTCTGGCGTCCGCCTTGCGTAGACAAGGGCAAACGCTGACCTGCTCAGGCTGGGGCACCTGAGATCTCCGCCCCTGAGGCTTTCTTTTGCATCGCCTTCCTTCTTTTGGATTTTGAGGACCTGGAGGCCGCCCCTCCTCCTCGGGGAGTGAGGGTGCCCGGGGGACAGGTGCCCCGGGCTAGCAGGAGAACTCCCTCAGCTAGCTGCACGCACCGGGCACCCTGTGGCCCGTGCAGTCAACTGTGGCTCCCGCTGCTCTTTGGCACAGGCGTGCGCGTCCACACTCGCGGTCCAGATTTAAGGTGGTCGGCAGCAGATGAAGGAGAGTGAGAGTCCTACCGTTTGCCGGCTCTAACCGGAGACCCAGCTGCGGTTTTCTTTTCAACCTCCAAACCCGGGAGCGGGTCGCTAGCAGCGCGGCTCTAAGGCAGCTCCTCTCTCCCTCCCGCCTGCACCCTCCCCCTGCACTTGCGCCCCACCAGCGCCGCTCCGTCAGCCACTTGCGCACCTAGCCCTAAAGGTAGGACTTGAATATTTTAATAGGGCAATAAAAAGGATGTTGACCTATATTTGCAAGGAAACCCATTTCTAGCTTCAGTCATACGTGCATGGAGTTTCAGAAAGTCTAGAATTGGCTGGGAGATTGGCAGCCCAGAAGTCTCCAAGGAGGTGGGAATGGAGACAGGAATTCATGTTGTGCTTTGCTTCGCCTCCACTCCCTGCCCCTCACTAATATTTATTCGCTCTTAATTCTTAATGCAAGCAGGTTGAAAACTCAAGTGATGCAATGCCAATAAGTTCCAAGTCCCTCCCCCAAGGTACCCCAGCTGGGGGAATGAAAGAGCATCCTTACAGAAATATCAGTACATCTGGTGGGCACAACTGGGCAGGACAGACTGGGAGCCTCTGGAGCCCTGGCTTTTCCAGTTAGGAGTCTCTGGTGGTGGTGGGTGGGGGTAAAGGGTGGGGGAGTCTTGAAAGAGAAAACCACAGAGAAGGAAAACGTGTGAGCTGTGAGCTCTAATGTTCAAGGCCACCTTTGCACAGTGACCTGGAGGTCACTTACGATTATAGGTACATTCCCACACCCTCCCTCCATTTCCACCCTGGACTTGGAAAGGGCAGATGCGCCTCTGAAGTGAAGGTCTCCCCAAGTTACAAGCCAGAGTAGAGGAAGGTTAGGGGAGGCCATCCCAGCAAGACTAATCAAATCAGGGCCCCAATGGACCACATCCCTTGCTGTTCTCACCCCACCCACACCCCAAACTTCCTTGATGGACCCTTAGTCCCCATTCTCCTCTTGGAAGAGGAGCTGTGCTAGGCGGGCAGGTGGGTGGGGAAGGAGAGGGCCAAACAGCCTTGCATCCATCTGCCCAAAGAGCAAACAGAGTAAGTGTGGACTGCTTGGTCACACACAGCCCCTCACAAGGAACACACTCCATGCCCCGCACAGGGTTTCTACCTGAGTCATCAGCCGGTCCGCTCCGGTGTTTTCTTCATCCTTGAATATGATGTCGGGGTTGTAATTGGGGGTGAGTTCCTTAAATCGCTCAGAGTTTCTGGAGATCTTCCCTTCGTATCTGCCGCTGGCCCCCAGGGTCTTCTCGGCCACATTGGGAATAAACTGCTTGTAGGCTAAAGGGGTCAGCTTTTTGGGGTGGCGCCTCTTCCCAAATCCCCTGCCGGGTCCGCACGCCAGCCCCGAGCACACCAGCAGCGAGGAGACCAGGACCACCAGCAGACATCTCGCCAGCAGCAGCATCTCGTCCATGGAACCTGGTGACTTCCGAGCTGTCCCCGCGGGTCTGTGCGCGAGCGAGTGCGCGCGGGTGTGTGCGTGTGCGCTCTCCCTTGCGCTCTCCCTGCCTCGCTCGGCTCCCTCGCTCGCTCGCGCGCTGCCTGGCTCTTTCTCTTTCTATATAACCTTGCCCGCTGCTGCTGCGGGGGACTCGCCGCCGATCCCCACCCAGACAGGGGCTGCAGTGGCAGGCTGCCGGTCGCTGATAGCGGAACACATCGGAGTTGGGTCTCGAGGCAGCAATCAAAAGACAAAAAGAGTCTGATTTTAAATGGTAGCAAGCCTGGAGAGCTTGTGAGACAGGCTGCCTTTCGCACTATATTATAGCTGGCAGGGGCGCATCTGATTGGCCAAAGCCGCAGAAGCTTGTCTTCTGATGTTAACCCTGAAGAAGACTACATTTTTTTTTTCTGTTGCTGCTGTTGCTTTATTTTCACCTGAAGGCTTCGAGTTAAAAAAATAGGAGGGGTGGGGGGAGGTCTTTACTAAGATGGGGTGGGCGGCAGAGAAGAGGCAGGTTTCTTAGGATAAGATCCATTTCTGCCTGCTTTGTGCACATCTCTGTGCGTCCCCCTTTACTTTCTCTGGAATGGTAGGTGCTTCAGTTAAAACCAACATAAGTTTTTAAAGGACAGTCTAGACCCCCCACCCCCAAGCTTCAGTCATCAAACAGTCTCTCAAATGTTTGAGAGGAAAACCTGCCCAGCTCTGCTCTGTTTCCCCCAGAGACTGGCTTTTGCAGGCTAGGTGCCCCTAGGAGAGGACCCTGCGCCGTCTTCTGAATGTTTACATCCTTGGACAAGGGTAATTATGAGTGGCCGAGACTTAGGCATTGCTGTTTGAAACGCTTTATGTGCCTTACAAAAATTTGAAAATACTGCCTCTTCTTTGTGTTCCCATGAATGCCTTACATCGTTCAACCTCTGCAGAGCGGATGAGGCTCAGGAGCCGGTCCAGAGTGAGCCAAGGGGCCAGCAGGGTGGACTGCCTGGTGGGCACAGAGAAGCGGGCAGGCTGGGGCTGGTGCGTGTGTGGTGGGTGGAGGCCATTGTGCCTGGGGAAGCAGCAAGTGGGCAAGGCTATGCACACGCACACACACCACCAAGATCGATCTGAGCAAAGTGCAGGGCCAGGGATGAGTTGAATGTGGAATTCAGGCTCCTTGCCACAGTGAGCAGAGCTGGCCTTACAAATAGCTCTGCAGACCAGTCCTCAAGGACAGAGGCCAGCCAGGTGCTGGTGCTGCACAATAAGGGGGTGGGGGCCTTGGGGGACAGTGTTCTGGTTGAAGAGCATCCTAGAAAAGAGAACAGCGCCTAGAGGTTAGCAATCCTTGAATCTCCAATCCTTTTCACTTTTTTTAGGAAAAGAAAAAAAAATCAAAAAAGTTCTAGTTTAAAAAGTCTGAAATTCCTTCTTTTGATGGAACATGGCTTCCCCCTGTCGTTCCTCCCCCACTCCCTCACAACAGTCATGCGCTAGACCAGGGCAAGTGGGTGAGGGTCTTCCTTGTGCAGTGGTATACTGAGCCTGAGGAAGAGGGGCCTCCACTGCTGCCCTGTGGGGACAAGTGCTCTCCCTGGGCCCTTGAAGAGGAGAGGCCCCCATGAAGCCTGGCTCTCAAGCAGGGGGACCTTCCAGCACTTCCCTTAAAGCCAGGCTGTTTTTTGGTGGGGAGAGAAGGCGAGGTGCATCTTAGGAGAGACTGACTGTCCGTTGGTTGGTCTGGGGTTGGACCCATGCTCTCCTGCCCTGCCCGCTCACCTCTCCCTCTGTTCTACAATTTGTGAAGAGTCAAAATCTCCAGAGAATGCCCACCCAGGGGCTGGGAGGGGCAGCACCCTGCAAGCTCATCCAGGTCGGCTGAGCAGAGATCGGGTCAGCAGTGCCCAGTGACTGTCCTGCTGTGTCCTGTCCAGCAGTGTCCTGCTGCAGGCATGTGGGTGTGCCTCTGCTGCAAGAAAGGGCCCATGACCCCCTGGGGAGGGAGGGCCTGTTTGACGTGGTCACTCGCACAACAGGAGCATGTCCCACAGGAGTGCTGTGGGACGGGCAGGTGACCTAGGCTACCTGGTGTCTACCTGCTCCAGTTCCTTTCCTTCCCTGTTCTTTTCCACCCTCCCTTATAAACTCACGCATGCGCAGAAAGACACAGGACCTGCGGCCACCACGTAGCCCCTGGTTCTTGAACACAGACAGGCAGGGGGTGCAGTGGGAGCAGCTCACTTCCTTGCCAGGCAGGGTGGGCAAGGTGTGCTCTGGAGGCACATCCTGAATTGCTCAGCGCTCTGCATGGGCATGGATGGACTTGGGCACCTCAGGAGTGGTCAGCCCCCTCTTGGCAGAGGGCTGCCAGTGAACGAGGTTTGGCACTGTGCCGGGCAACGCGAGAGGTTTTGTCAGGCACTCACTTCGAAGGACCAGGGATGCTTTTCCCCTGCCTTTATCTCCCGCCAGCCTTGGACACCTAGAGAACCTTTTGGGAGCTGGCCTGTGGGGACTGGCTGGACCCTTCGGGATAAAATAATGATGCCCTCTAAAACTTGCCACTGCCATCTTACTTCAGAGGGCCTTCTCCCTGTCCTGGGTGGGGAAAACTTGGACGAAAGCAACCACATTTTGTACCTGTTGTCTGAGAAACGAGGGTGCTGGGCTGAGCCACCTGAGAAGCTGCGGTCTCTGCCCCCACCCGCTGTCCTTCCATCCCACCCACTCCCCACTTCCCAGACACCACACACTGCTGCCTTCCACCTCTAGACACCAGATGGCTCCCTCTCTTTGCCTTTCCCCCTCCAGACAATTTGGGCCCCTCCCTGTGCCAGTCAGAGGTTCCAAACCCGGCTTCTGCAAGACAGGACCAGACATCCCCATAGCCCTCAGGACCCATTTCTAATTTGTCTAGGCTCTGCCCTTCTTTCTGGGGATCATTTGCACCCCTCCTCTCGCTCCTTCCTTGCTTTCAACCACTCCTCCAGCGCTCCAGCCCTCCACCCAGCCTCCCTGCTGAGCACAGGTGGCTCTGCCTTCCGCCCCGCACCCCAGGAGGCGCCGTCAGGGGCCCCCTCCTCTCCCTTCCGGCCCCTGCCGCTAGGTGGCCTCCTCACTCTGCCTTGGGCTGCAGCGTGGCTGGTTTGGGAAATCCCCGCAGCCCCAGGTTGGCAGGACCAGGAAGCAGGGCTAGCCTGGCGTCCAGCCTCACCCCACTTGCTGTTCCCCCAGTTTAGAGTAGGGATCTGCAGCTCTAACTGTCGCCCACCCCTGCCTGCCTGCCTGCGGGGCTCTCCAAGCCTCTGCTGTTTCACTCTGTGCGCTTTAAGCTCACATTTCCTCTTCCCTGTGTCCCTCCCCTTTTATTTCTCTTCCTTATAATAGTTCTGCACAATCTCTTTCTATCCATTCAGTTTCATTTTCTTTCTGGATTTTTCCAATTTTGGCAAATTGAATTTCTGCTGCTCTGTCTCTCTTTGTGATTTTGAGCCACAGTCCCCTCTGAACTCTGGAGGGAAGCTGGCCCCTAGCGCTGTTCTAGGGGGGCTGCTCTTGCCCACCGCTGGGTCTGAGAGCTGTGAGCCCTGGTGCTGCTTAGTCAAGGAGCCCTGATGCCCTATGGCCATGCCTGAGCTGGCCTGAGGGAGCAGCTCTGTTCCTGTGAAACACCATGAAGTGGGGGGGGGGTGCTGGCACAGCATGAGCCTTCCCAGGCTTCCTGCATCCATGTCTGTCACACTGCACATGAGCTGGGAAGCCTTTGCCATCATGCACAGGGCCCTGTGGCTGTGGCCTGTGAGAAGCTGGCTGTGCTGCTGATTGACAGCAGCTGGACCTCACCATGCTGACTCTTGGCTGCATAGTGCAGAGGGCAGTGGAGATCTTCCACCCCTGTAGCTCCACCACTGTGGGGAGAACCTGGATCCCCCTGGTTTTGATCGCTCTTGGAATTGAGGTGCAAGTGACTGCTCATGCCTGGCCCAGGGTTCCTGCTGTCAGCTCTGCTGGCCCAGCGGGTAGAGCACCAGCGGCTTGAGAGCTGCAGACCCAAGGCTGAGCTTGCCCCAGGAGTAGGCCTCTCTGTTCACTTTCCTCCCTGTGCACAGGAAGCCCCTGGCTCAGCAGAGGCCACAGCCTTTCCCCAGGACTCCCGCCAGGGCCAGGTTTGCTTCACAGAGGCACAGGCTTTATGGAGTAGGGATTGAAATGCTGCTCCTGGGAAGCTGGAAAGATCACACAGCTGGCTGGGGGCGAGGACAGCGGTGGCACTCTATCAAGTAGACACTCTGGGGCAGGAAATGTGCTTCCATGTGAATATGTAGTCTGAGAGACACTGCTTTACGGTGCCTGCTGACTCCCTCTCAGACCAGCGCCTGGGAGCCACAATGCCCTGGTGTTTCTTCCAGGTCTGAATGACATCTCTGCTGCGTAGACCCTCACAGTCCCAGAGCACTTTACTACCCTCCAGCTACCTTTGTGGGTTGGAGAGAGGAGCACAGTATGGGCAGGTGGCCTCCTGACCAGGGAAAGGAACAGAGCCGGACCCAAGGCCTAGTTCTTTGGGCCCTGATCTGTGCGTGCGGTGCCTTGGAACTCGACCATGAGCCTATCATCTCTGCAATCTCTGAGCTACTTAAAATGCAGATGCCCCTGGGAAAGTTAATACATTAAACCTGTGCACAGTAGAATCACCTGGGGAGCTTTGAAAAAGCCGGCAAGCTGCCGGGGGCCTCACTCCCAACAGTCCAATCAGAATTGCTGCTTGCTGACTTCCTTGATGGGAACCCCCAAGCCTGGGGCATGGGGTCAGGTGGGTTGGGGCAAAACTGTTGGGCTCCAGGTCTCCAGCTGGATTCTCACCTTGGGATGCTCCCCTGTCCCACCAGGATGCCAGTGTGTCCTGGGACCCCTTCTACCCCAGCTGCCCCCCGAGTGGAGCTGCACTTGGGCTTCACACAGCGGGGCAGAGGGCTGGGCGAGTGTGCAGGTTTCCAGTTCTTTCTGGTGAGGGGTGAGTGTGTACATGAGAGAAGGTGTGCTGGTGTGTGAGGGCGTCTTGGTGTCCGTGTGAGTGTGTGAGGCCAGCAGACACGGGCGCTCTCTAGAGTGACCGCCTCTGGGTGTGCTGAGGCAGGAGGGGCGGGCTCTGCTCTGAGAGTAAAGACTCAGAGCTCACTTTGTCCACTTGCTACTTTCACTAGCAGAGCGCCCTCACTGGCCACCGGAGTGGCTGCCACCCTTGGCCAGGGGCAGGCCTTTAAGTCTTCTGGGCAAGTTTGGCCCAAACATTTTCCTAAAAAGAGAGAGGGTGTGTGTGTATGGGGGTGGGGGAATGCAGAGCTGACCTGCAGAAACACAAAGACAAGTTCTTCAGAGGAATGGAAATACCTTGGTGGTTCCTCACCAGGGCTGGCAGTGGCCAGAAGAGCTTCCTGGGGCCGACCTCTCGGCCGCAGACTCTTGTCTCGCCTGCCCTCAGCTGCAGAGCTGCCAGACTCACCTCAGAGCAGCAGCTTCCATGACTTCTGGGATTTCCACCAGCCAGATGCAGATCGTAAGTCTTTCTAGAAAGTCCTGAGCTTCCATGTAGGGTCAGGAATTCCCTGGAGATGCCCCTGTGTGGTGCTGAGCAGAGGCAGGTCACAGCAGTGAGGGCCAGGAGCCTGCAGGCCCCTGCCAGCCCCTCCCCTGAGCGCTGAGCTCTGGCAAGTCCTTTCCCTTCCACATGGGTCTCCTCCCCTGCGAAGTTCCAGACCCACAATGGTGCCGCCACTGTGGGAGCTCTCAGCCCTCGGCTCTGGGAGTTCATGATCCTAACCTCAGAAGAAGCCGTGGTGCCCAGGCAAAGGTCCCACTTTAGAGGGGGACCTGAGGAGGGAGCACTCTGCCTGCCCGCCCCACTGCTGGGGGCTCAGTGGACCCTACAGGGCCCCCACGGCCCTGTGTGTCCATCGCACATAACCCCTTCCACACTGGGGACCCACCTCCAGGCCAGGAGCATCCAGGCAGCAGTGGGATCGCAGGGCAGAAGCTCAGGAGTCTTGGAGCTCCTCAGCCTTCTGAGGAATATTCCCTTCTTTGCTTTCCTGATAAGGATTGAGCACTCTTCCCTCATAACATGCAAAATTAGGAGTCAGAACCTACAGAGGCCTGGGTGGCTGGTGCTGCTCAGAGCACTGGATAGGCCGGCGGGGTGGGGCAGGTGAGGGAAGGGGCTGGGGGGCCGAGAGGTGGGTGTGAGCATAGAAAGGGAAATGGAGGGGCCTGAACACACACGTGGGCTTTACAGCCCTCAGGAGAGCTGCCAGAATGACAGGGATCCAGCAGGCTTCCTCCAGGAAGGCCACTTGTTCCCAAAGGCTTGGGGAACATTTGACAGAAAGCCAGCAGCTGCCTGAGTCTTGCTCCTTCTCTGAGGCTGGTCTCTGCATAGAAAGGGCATGCGTGGTCCTTTCTGCAGGTTGGGGAGGAGATCCTGCTGCTGGGCACAGCCACTGTCGGGGGGAGGCCGCGAGCTTCTGGATGCACACAGGAACCCGTAGGAGCTGTGTTGTGCAGGTCTGGCGCTCAGGCTGGTGGGCCTGGTGGGGGCTGAGGTGCTTGTGGAGGAAGGTTTCTCACCAAGGAATGGAGGCTGTGCTCGGGGGCTTCATGGGTCCTGCCCAGCTCTTTCCCATGTGGTTGCCCCCCACAGCCATGGGCCTGGCCTCCTGGGTCTGGCCTGTCACCCTGAGAGCTGCACTCATTCTGAAGTCACATCTCACTTGCAGCTTCAGTAGTAATAACATTTACTGGTTCAGTGTTGAGCACACCTGTCTTTTGAGTGAGCTTGGATTAACTTTCAATTTAATCGGCACAAGCAAGCCCATGAAGGGAGGCACCACCATACCCTGGGAAACTGAGGCACAGAGAGGCTGCAGATCCCACTTGACCACAGGGTGTACTCACTGCAGCACAATGGCAAGCCCAGGTCACTGGGCTCCTTGAATCTCCATCTCATGCTCAGCACTGCCCTGTGTCTGGGTGGGCAGGAATGTGGTACCACAGCCCCTGAGCTCCAGGAATGTAGAGGAGGAAGGAGGTAACCTGTATGGAGACCACGAGATGTCTGGGGCTCAGCAGGAAGCGGCCCACAGATCCTGCAGAGGGAGAAAAGGGGTGCCCACAGGTGGTTTCCTTGAGCTCTGTCCCATGGCTCCATGAACAGTGCCCCAGGCTCAGGCCTGGCCAACAGGGCTCGGCATTCATTAGGAGTGTTCTAGTTTACACATGACTTGCTTGCCCCTTACGGACATAAACTTCATGAAGCTCATTAGAGGGGGCTCTCTGTGGCCCCTTCCCCCAAGATGAGGAAGCTGAGGCTCTACACTGAGCTCTTGCCGTGCACTGTGGGGCCCCTGGGATAGAACAGACTCAAAGGTCTGGCTGGTGACTAGTGGTACCATGATGAGGAGGCATCATCCAGCCACAGTGGTCCTCAGAGCCTCCAGCCTCCACTGGGCACCTGCAGAGGACAGGACAGAAAAGTCTGGGGAAGTCCTGCTCCCGACAGGTGTGCTAGTCAGGCAGAGCAGGTGACCTCGCCCAGGACTGCCTCACCATGAGTGGTTGGTGAGGCTCTGGGCCTGACCATGGCTCCAGGTTCTGAGCTCTACAATCCCAAGTGTGGGTGAGATGTCTGGCCAGGAAGCAATTCCAGGAGGTCCCCAGTGGCACAAGCAGTGGGCATCATCTCTGAGCTCAAGATTAGATATGCTCAAGTTCATGGGTGTCTGTGATTCTATGACTATGATTCTCAGACGACAGTAGGAAGAAGCTTTACCTAGAGAAGCATCCCCTGCTGGCCTGCCAGGGGGACATCTCTGAGGCCTCGGGCACCTCACAGCAAGCCTGAAGGGACACTGTAGCAGGAAGGCGGGCTTCCCAGCCAGCCTCCACACCCTGCCAGCCCTGCTGGTACAGTTCCTCAGTGCTGTTCGCATCAGGACAGCAGCCCTCGAGGGTGCTTCCCGGGGCATGTCCAGGTGTCCTGTGCTGCATCCCATCAGATGGGGAACAGAGGAGCCAGGGCACTGGTGGCCACTGTGGTTGTTGCCAGGTTGCAGTCAGATTCAGTTTTATTGAAATCACCTGGTATTTTCCAAATGGATTGCAGAGTCCGTGGGATATGCAGTCCAAGCAGTCAGCTGCCCAGAGCTGAGTCCAGCTGGGCTCTTCCTTCCCGGGCTGCCCTCCTGGAAGCTTTTCCCATCATTTCGGCACAGTGGACCTCCAGTATGCCTACTAGTGGCTTTATGCCTTTGTCCTTGGGGTGTGCCTTGCAGTGTTGGCTCTGTTGCATGTGTGCTTGTTTCCCAGGGCGGCCACTGGAAGGCCAAAGTCTTGCCATGTGCTTCTCAGAGTTTTGGAAGCTAACGGCCATATTTTGCTGTTGTTTGTTTGAAGGACAAAAGCAATGCCAGAGGCTGGGGATATATCTCAGTTGGTAGAGCGCTTGCCTTGCATGCACCAGGCTCTGGGTTCTAATCCCAGCACCACACACACAAAAACAATTGTTAAGCCAGTTGCAGTGGCACACACCTGTAATCCCAGCACTTTGGGAGGCTGAGACAGGAGAATTGCGAGTTCAAAGCCAGCCTCAGCAACAACAGCAAGGTGTTAAGCAACTCAGCGAGACTGTCTCTAAATGAACACAAAATAGGGCTGGGGATGTGGCTCAGTGATCGAGTGCCCCTGAGTTCAACCCCTGATACCAAAAAATAAAAAAGCAGTGCCAGAGGCGGAGACAGAGTTTGATCCCGAGTCCTAGGTGTTACCAGAAACATGGTGTATCTGCACAGGGCTTTGTGGTGTGCAGAGTGCTTTCCCGCAGTGATCTCTCTGGGCTCCCAGCAGCCCCTAGGAGGAGTGTCTTATAGAGAAATGAGCCCAGAGAGCTAAGCTCCTTCTCAGAGAAAGTCCCAGCAGAGCTGGGCTCAGACCTGGGGCTCTCACCGCTGCAAGGCCTGTTGGGCGTCAGGTTGAATGGCAGTCCCAGGTTCTGGGATCTTTACGCATATGCTAGTGATTAAGTTAGGGAGGGAACATTCCAGATCCACTCTTACACACCCCTCTATTTTTTTTTTTGGTACTGGAGATTGAACTCAGGGGCACTCGACCACTGAGCCAC
>PVHX01022527.1:0-27543 GCA_004024805.1 Geosciurus inauris | reverse complement strand
GCTGATGAATAAGGGAGGTGGGAATGGGAAACATAAGAGAAATAGAGAAACACTGGACACGACAGGGGGGAGGTGGGGGGCAGGAAAGGGGAATGGGTATAGTAAAGATGGTTGATAAAAAATATATATAAATATATATATATATATACTGTTCATTGAAAGTGCATATAAAGATGTTTAATATGAAAAAAAAAAAAAAAGAAATAAGGCAAGAATATCAGTACAAAAACTACAGATACTAAAAAAACTACTGATAGATTATTAAGAACAATATTATAGCAATACATTTGAAAGCTTAGAGAAAATGTACAATTTTTTAAAAGAAACAAATTAGCAAAGCTGACCCAAGGAGGATAAAATGTATACATAATAAAGAAACTAAATGTGTAAATAATTTTCTATAAATAAGACTATCGTACTACTTTACAGTGAATTTCTTCAATGTCAAACAAACAACCCTAATTCTAAATAATATGTAGTGAAAAAGTTGAGTTTGTCCCAGGAATGCAAATTTGGTTTAACATTCAAAAATCAGTCAATGTGCGACCCTGGGCTGACAAGCAGAGGAAGCGAAGCAAACTGACCCCCGGCCCACGCCTGGAGGAGGAGACCGACCCCATGTGCTGCAGCCCCTCAACTGGTGGGTGTCCTTGCTTACATCCATCTAAAGTCAATATCCAGGACCAGGAAGATCATCCCCAAGGTCCCTGCAAGCCTGGTTATCAGAGGTGAGGTATTAGTAACTTGCATGGAAACTACAAGAATATAGGTAGAAACTGTAATACCTCAGATCGGCACTGTTAGAGAGGAAGACACGTGAACAACATGAAAAAACAAGGGAAGAAAATGCCCCAATAAAACCAAGATGCTACAATAATAGAATTTATTGGCAGCACAGTAGATGAAATGTCAGAGAAGGAGTTCAGAATGTACATAATTAAAATGATCTGTGAAGCACAGAATAATATGAGAGCAAATACAGGCAACTACTGATCACTCCAACAAAGAGATAAGAGAGAAAATGCAGGGAGCAAAAGATTACTTCAAGAAAGAGATAGAGACTTTGAAAAAGAACCACGCAGAAATCCTTGAAATGAAGGAAACAATAAACCAAATACAAAATTCAATAGAAAGCATCACCAACAGACTAGATCACTTGGAAGACAGAACCTCAGACAATGAAGACAAAATATACAATCTTGAAAATAAAGTTGACCACACAATGAAGATGGTAAGAAACCATGAACAAAACATCCAAGAATTATGGGATAACATCAAAAGATCTTCTATCAGGATAGAAGAAGGCACAGAGATACAAACCAAAGGAATGCACAATCTCTTTGATAAAATAATATCAGAAAATTTCCCAAACATGAAAAATTGATTGGAAAATCAAATACAAGAGGCTGGAGGACACCAAATGTACAGAACGACAACAGATCCACACCAAGGCACATTATAATAAAAATGCCTACCATACACAATAAGAATAGAATTTTAAAAGCTGCAAGAGAGAAGGTACAGATTACATACAGGGGAAAAGTGGTCACCACCACCTTGGGACACTTTCAACATCATCTTAGGTTAACCCTGCTGCTGCCACCACCATCTTTATTTGTGGCAGCTTCTATCTTGGGATACTATCTGGTAGCTGGAAGCCCAACATCAAGATACTTGTAGGTTTGATGCTACCCAGCCACCAACCATGGACATAGCCGCTTCCATCTAGAGACAACAGCCAGGACATGGAAGATTATCATCAAGGCTGCCTCAGAGAGGCTTGACTCACACTCCACACTCCAAGGATGGAGAGGAGCCCCACGTTGTGGTTCCCTGTTTACCGATGTGCGGCTCCACTCAAACCACCCCCATTTTACAATACCGCAGCCACTGCCATAGCCCTCCATGGGGTCATCTCCACTGTGGGACATTGGATAGGTCAAGGAGGCAGCTGCCCATTGCAACACCACACACCACCCAATGCCATCGTACAGCCCATCCTTCCAGCCCCATCTCTGAAAGCAGTTGCCTCCATCTTGGGACACCTCTAACCACCATCTTGGGTTATATCCACTGCTGCCTCCACCATCTTTAGCTGGGGCAGCTTCCATCTTGGGACACTGACTGGTGCCCGGAGCCCAATATTAAGATACCCATAGGCTTGATGCTACTGCCACCACCAACTAGGGGCATGGCTGCTTCCATCTACGAACAACAACCAGGACCTAGAAAATCATCACCAAGGTCCCTGTGGACCTGGTTGCACCAGAGGTATCTCAACTCAGTGTACTAATAGACACCATCTTGACCTTTCTCTCTTTTTTTCCCTGCTAACAGCCAACTTCTTTTGATTACATTTTCACTAGTCCTATAATCTAATATTTCTTTATTTCCACATCCTATCTCATAAATGTGAGAGTCTACTTTCCCCTATCCAACATTCATTAGAAATGGTAAACTCTTATGCAAACCTGTTGGTTATATGGTAGAAGATAACCAAACTCATCATTTCTGTTTATAGCAACAAAACTACAAATGTCCAAATAGAAGCTAATTGATTTATGGCTGCATATTGGTTGCATTGTGTGCTGTAAACATTGGTCTCCTCCTTAAAGGTGAGGTCTTGGTAACCTACAGGGATAATATAAGATTATAGGGTAGAAGCTGCAATACCTCAGATCTGCACTGTAAGAGAGGAAGACACATGGACAACATGAAAAAACAAGGGAGGAAAGTGCCTCAAACAATCCAAGATACTATAAAAATAGAATCCATTGACAGTGCAATAGATAAAATGTCAGAGAAAGAATTCAAAATGTACACAATTAAAATGATCTGTGAATTAAAAAATGACATTTGAGCAAATGCAGGCAAAAATTGATCACCCCAACTAAGAGATGAGAGAGCAAATACAGACAACCATTGATCACACCAACAAAGAGATAAGAGAGTAAATACAGGTAGCAAAAGACTACTTCAAGAAATATTCTGAAAAACAAAATAAAACAAAACAAAACAGAAATCCTTGAAATAAAGAAAGCAATAAACCAAATAAAAACTCAATAGAAAGCATCACCAACAGATTAGATCACTTGGAAAACAGAACCTCAGACAATGAAGACAAAATATACAATCTTGAAAATAAAGTTGACCACACAGTGAAGATGGTAAAAAACCATAAACAGAACATCCAAGAATTATGGGATAACATCACAGGACCAAATATATAAGATTTATCAGGATAGAGGAAGGCACAGAGATACAAACCAAAGGAATGCACAATCTCTTCAATGAAATATCAGAAAATTTCCCAAATATGAAGAATGAATTGGAAAATCAAATACAGGAAGCTTACAGGACACCAAATTACAACAGGTCTACACCAAGACACATAATAATGAAAACTCATGGGCTGGGGTTGTGGCTCAATGGTAGAGTGCTTGCCTAGCATGTGTGAGGCACTGGGTTTGATTCTCAGTACCACATAAAAATAAATAAATAAAAATAAAGGTTCATCCACAAATAAAAATATATATATTTAAAAAAAAGAAAGAAAATATCTAACATACAGAATGATAGAATTTTTTTTTTTTTAGTTGAAGATGGACACAATGTCATTATTTTATTGCTTTGTATGTGGTGCTGAGGATTGAACCTAGGGCCTCATGCATGTGAGGCAAGCGCTCTACCACTGAGCTACAATCCCAGCCCCAGAAGAATGATAGAATTTTAAAGGCTGCAAGAGAGAGGAATCAGAGTACATATAGGGAGAAATCAATTCAGATCATAGCAGATTTTTCAACCCAGACCCTAAAATCCAGGAGATCATGGAACAACATATACCAAGCTCTGAAAGAAAATAGATGCCAACCCAGAATCTTATATCCAGCAAAATTAGGTTTCAGATTTGATGACAAAATAAGAACCTTCCATGATAAACAAAAGTTAAAGAATTTACAAGAAAGACTGCACTAGAGAACATTCTCAGCAAAATATTCCACAAGGAGGAAAGGAAAAACAATAATAAAAATCTACAAAGGGAGGAACTACATGAAAGGAAAGGCCAAACAAAGGAGAAACCAAGTCAAGTTAAAAACCAAAAATAAACCAAAATGACCAAGAATACAAACCATGTCTCAATAACAACCCTGAATGTCAATGGCCTAAACTCATCAATTAAAAGCCATAGACTGGCAGATTGAATTTTTAAAAAGACACAACAATGTGCTGCTTTCAAGAGACTTATCTCACAAGAAAAGACATCCACAGACAAAAGGTGGTGATAGGATGGGAAAAGACATATCACTCACATGGACCAGGTAAACAAGCAGGGGTTTCCATCCTCGTATCAGATAAAGTGGACTTCAAACCAAAATTAGTGAAAAGGGATAAAGCAGGTCATTTCATACTGCTTAAGGAAATCATACATCAAGAAGACAACAATCTTAAATATCTATACCCCAAACAATGGGGCATCTACATATATCAAACAAACCCTTCTCAACTTCAAGAATCAAATAGACCACAACAGAATAATACTGGGTGACTTTAACATACCTCTCTCACCACTGAGATCTTCCAAACAAAAACTAAATGAAGAAACTATAGAGCTAAATAAAACAATCAATAATTTAGATTTAAAAGATACATATATATATAGAATATTCTATCCATCAACAAGCAAATACACTTTTTTCTCAGTAGCACATGGATCCTTCTCCAAAATAGCTCATATGCTATGTCACAAAGCAAGCCTTAGCAAATACAAGAAAAAAAGAAAAGAAAGGAAGAAAGAAAAAGAAATACTACCATACATTCTATCAGACCATAATGGAATGAAATTAGAAATCAATGACAAATTAAAAAATGAAGCTACGTCCAACACCTAGGGACTAACTAATATGCTATTGAATAATGCATGGCTAACAGAAGACATCAGGGAGGAGATAAAAGAATTCTTAGAGGTAAATGAGAACTCCAATGCAACATATCTAAATCTCTGGGATACTGTGAAGGCAATACTAAGAGGAAAGATCATTGCATTGAGCACATTCATTAAAAGAATAAAAAGTCAACAAATAAATGACCTGACACTACAACTCAAAGCCCTAGAAAAAGAGGAAAAAACCAATACCAAAAGAAGTGGAAGACAGGAAATAATTAAAATCAGGGTCGAAATCAATGAAATTGAAACAAAAGAAACCATTCAAAAAATTGACAAAACAAAACGCTGGTTCTTTGAAAAAAATCAATAAAATTGACAAACTCTTAGCTACCCTAATGAAAAAGAGAGCAAAAACAAATTACTAAAATTTGTGATGAAAAAGGAAATATCACAACAGACACTATTGAAATACAGAATATAATTAGAAATTATTTTGAAAATTTATACTCCAGTAAAATAGAAAACCTCGAAGACACTGACAAATTTCTAGAGGCATATGAGCTACCCGAACTGAACAAGGAGGACATATACAACATAAACAGATCAATTTTAAGATCAATTAAAACATAAACAGATCAATTTTAAGCAAGGAGATAAATAGAAGATGCCATCAAAAGCCAACCAACCAAGAAAAGCCTGGGACTAGATGGATTCTAAGTGGAGTTCTACAAGACCTTCAAAGAAAAATTAATACCAATACTCCTCTAATAATTCCATGAAATAGAAGAGGAGGAAACTCTTCCAAACTCCTTCTATGAGGCTATCATCCTCATACCAAAACTGATACCAAAACCAGACGGAGACACGTCAAAGAAAGAAAATTTCAGACAAATATCCCTTATGAGCATAGATGTAAAAATTCTCAATAAAATTTTGGTGAATCACATACAAAAACATATTTAAAAAATAGTGCAATCAAGGGGCTGGGATTGTGGCGCAGTGGTAGCGTGCTTGCCTAGCATGCGTGAGGCACTGGGTTTGATCCTCAGCACCACATAAAAATAAAATAAAGATATTCTGTTCACCTACAACTAAGAAAATAAAAAAATATAAAAAAAAATAGTGCAATCAAGTGGGTTCATTCCAGGTATGCAAGTTTGGCTCAACATATGGGAATCAATAAATGTAATCCATTACATCAATAGGCTTAAAGATAAAAATCTATGATTTTATCAATTGATGCAGAGAAAGCATTTGACAAAATACAGCACCCTTTTATGTTTAAAACACTAGAAAAACTGGGGATAGTAGGAACATACCTCAACATTGTAAAAGCTCTCTATGCTAAACCCAAGGCCAACATCATCCTAAATGCAGAAAAATTGGAAGCATTTCCTCTAAAAATAGGAACGAGACAGGGAGCCCCTCTTTCACCACTTCTACTCAACATAGACTTTGAAACACTAGCCAGAGCAATTAGACAAAAGAAATTAAAGGGATATGAATAGAAAAAGAAGAACTCAAACTATCACTATTTGCTGATGACATGATTCTATACTTAGAGGATCCAAAAAATTCCACCAGAAAACTTCTAAAATGAGTAAATAAATTCAGCAAAGTAGCAGGATATAAAATCAATACCCATAAATCAAATGCATTTCTATACATCACTGATGAATACTCTCAAAGAGAAATCAGGAAATCTACCCCATTCGCAATAGCCTCAAAAAAATAAAATACTTGGGAATCAATCTAACAAGAGCAGTGAAAGCCCTCTACAATGAAAACTACAGAACACTAAAAAAAGAAACTGAAGAAGACTTTAGAAGATGGAATGACCACCTATGCTCTTGGATAGGCAGAATCAATATTGTCAAAATGGCCATACTACCTAAAGTGCTATACAGATTCAATGCAATTCCAAGTAAAATCCCAATGTCATTCCTTATAGAAATAGAAAAAGCAATCATAAAATCTATCTGGAAAAATAAGAGACCCAGAATAGTCAGAGCAATCATTAGCAAGAAGAATAAAGCAGGAGGTAGCACAATACCAAACCTTAAACTATACTACAAAGCTATAGTAACAAAAACGGCATGGTATTGGTACCAAAATAGACATGTAGACCAATGGTACAGAATAGAAGACACGGACACAAACCCACATAAATACAGCTATCTCATACTAGACAAAGGTGCCAAAAACATATATTGGAAAAAAGATAGCCTCTTTAACAAATGGTGCTAGGAAAACTGGAAATCCACATGAAGCAAAATGAGACTAAACCCCTATCTCTCACCATGTCAACTCAAAGTGGATCAAGGACATAGGAATTAGACCAGAGACCCTATGCCTAATAGAAGAAAAAGTAGGCCCAAACCTTCATCATGTCAGATTAGGCCCTGACTACATTAACAAGACTCCTAAAGTAAATAAAATCAAGAATGAATGAATGGGATGCATTCAAACTAAAAAGCTTCTTCTCAGCAAAAGAAAAAACCAATGAGGTGAAGAGAGAGCCTACATTTTGGGAGCAAATTTTTGCCACATGCACATCAGATACAGCACTGATCAAATATTTCTTAGGACATAGAATGTACAAACCATAAAAGAAAACAATTGAGGAGAAGATTCTCAAAAAATAAAGACATTTGTTTTTCAAAGACAAGGCTCTGACAGACAATATTTGCAGTAAATATATCTGACAAAAAAGTTGTGTCCAAAAAGTAGATAAACAACTCTTACAGAGTAACAATAAGTAGGCAATCAACACATTTTTTTAAATGAGCAAAATAGTTGAAAAGAAAATTCTCAAAAAAAGATACATGGCTGGCCAACAGTACATGAAAAATTGTTGCACATCATTGGTCATCATGGAAATGCAAATTAAATCTCTGCACATCTACTAGAGAAGCTAGATCAGAAAGACTGAAAATATCAAGTGTTGGTGAGGATGTAGATCAGTAAGACCCTTCACAGAATGGTGATGAGAATGTAACATGGTATAATTATTTCAGAAAACAGCTTGGCAGTTTCCTATACAATTAAACAAACACTTTGCATATAATGTGTTAGGTTCTATCCTTAGGCATTTCCACAAGGAAAAAGTCTGCCTCCCAGAAGAGAAATTTTCACAACAGCTTTATCTACAATAGCTCCAAACTGGAAATAATCCATAAATTCAACAATACATGATTAGATAAACATTTCCGAAATATTTCATAGCCTATCTACACAGTGGAACACTGTTCATAAGAGAAGCAAACTTTGGATACACATAATGTTATGTGTAAGTCTTAAAACTATGCTAATAAAAAAAAAAAAGCCAGGCACAAAGGAGTGTATACTATGCACTTCTCTTTTACGTGAAATTCAAGGACAGGTGAAACTAATCAGTAATGGCAGACAGCAGCTCAGTAGTTGCCTGGGATGGAGACTGATTGTAAAGGCCCAGCAGCTGACCAGGGCTCAAACTCTGGCATGGCCCAGCTTGTTCCACTGTGATACACTTCCAGGAGGCTGAAATTCAACTCTGTTTGAAAATTAACTATAAGAAAACAAAGATTTATTTTATATTTTTTGTCAACTTTGTTGGAATTTAACTTACATATAATAAAATGTATCATCTTGTACAGTTCTCAAGCTCAATAACTTCAGGTGTAGAAGTCCAGTATTCTGAATTTCTTTGTTTCAGAATTCTATGTGAAGTGTTAAGAGAGGCTGACAGAGATCTAGGCTAACCAGGAAGTCTCATGAAGGGCTGCTGTAATCCCTGAGCCTAGCACAATGTCCCTTGAATAAATGAATAAGTAAGATGAAAGTAAAAGAAGGATATTCCCTGAGGAAACCTTAGATCTCTAGAGCAGTATGTATGCAAGGATTTGGAGTCAGGAGAGAACAAAGGAGTACAAATGTTGGCTGTGCAGAAAACCATCAGGCCAGAAAATATCTCAGTACTGGTTCAAGCCCAGGCTATGAAGTGCACAGTCTAAGAAAGCATTTTTTAACTCTGGCAGTGCCCTTGCTCATTGATTTCATTTGGCCAGGCAAAGAGAGCCATCCTCACTGCCCCAGGATCCCCTGTGAGGGGAATTTTATTTCCCATGCACCTGCAACTCTACTAAGGCACATCTCCAGCCAGATCTGGCCTGCAAAGTACAGCTTCATTTCACTGAAACTCCTTGCAGAGCATCTGGCCTCTCCCAGGACATTCACAGTAAGGCACATTTCCTCAGGATCTATGTGCCTCTTGCTTTCCAGCACTGAGGTGTATGCATATCCCAAATCAATTAATCTCATCGGCCTCTTCCTGATGATAGCTAACAAAGACATTCTAAACATAGCTTGGCTTAGCTCATAGAGCTCTCGCTATATCCACACCCCTCATGAACTCGTATGTGACCCCATCTGTTGATGAAAAATGAATGAAACACAGTGTGTCACATGCCTAAACATTTATTCCAGGACTCACATTAGAAGTTATGCTTTTGGGGCAGCTTCAGAGCTGTATGTGGAACAGGCTCTGCTGTCTCTCCCTGTGCAAGGATTCTATGCATTGGCCACTGGAAAAACAGCAAAATGTAAGTAAACCAGGGTAATAAAAGAAGATCGTTAGCATAATTAAACTGTAGATGTTGCAAAGGAGTGATGGAGAGGCTTTACACGAGGCTGTAAGACCACAGCAGAAAAACCAGTGATGCCTTGAGGAAGGTAGCACAGGGAACATTATGTTTTGATTCAGAAGGTTGAGATGCTGTGGTTTAAAACATGACTGATTACCTTCATGGGAGTCAAATCCTTAATTCAACATATTAGACAGACTGCTCACTACTTATCAAAAGGCAATAGCACTGGCAGGGAAATTATTTTGATCCTCAAGTGAATTTTTTTTAGAACTTCCAGGGAAGCAATAACTATATGTTGGGGTATTTTTTGACACTTACTGAGATGGCGATGTACGTTACCATCCCTTCCCACTCCACTTGGAGAAGCATTGCAATGTTGTGGCCATGGTTTGGACTGAGCATTCTGAGACCTGCTTTCTATTTTTGGCTCTGCCAAGAAGGCATCACATGACATTGGGCAAGTCACTTATCTTCTCTGAGACTTAGAAATGGTTGAATCACTTGGTATTTTCCAGATTCTTTTCAGGTCTTTCTGTGTTGTTTTCATTCTTTCCTCCCAAATGTTCCCTTAGCTTGTTCTCTAGCAGTGACGGATCAGTTGGCCTCCCAGTTGGGGCCAATGATGATGCTCCCAGACAGAAGTCAATCAATTTTATTGAACAAATAAGTGGTAATATGCATGAACAGGTTTCTGACTACTCCTGCATGGTGGACATCTCAATGAGCTGTTATTACATCCCGTCAAACAGAAGTTTAAAATTAACTTTAATTTTGCTCAGTTAATCAGTCCATATTCAGGACTTTCTATGTGTCAGGCATCAAATAAGCAGGTGCTTCCAGTGATCAAAGATATATGACAAGATTTCCACCCATAAGAATTTTTAACTCTTTCCTTTACCTTGTCTGTGAGTCCACACCAGCATTTGATGAGTGTGTCAATATAGGTCCTATCTGGAGACAGAAATCACACAGTGATTTAAGTAGAAACTTTGTAGAATACCAACAGGGCAGAGGGAGAGTGCCTGAGAGAAGATGATCTTGAAAGAGGATCCCTCTCCTTAAGGCTGGAGTGCATACATAGTTGAAATGTAGTTACAGTTCACTGGATGGGAGGGAAGTTTTCTGGTTGTTCAGGCCAGAAAGCAACCTTCTAGGAAGTAAGTCACAGTGGGTTTGAGGCTTGGCACACCTGGTATCTAGGTCAGGCAGGCAAATTTTAAGGTTAGAAAGCAGGTGAGTCACAGTGGTTGGGCAGCTGAGGAGGAATAGAGAGGGGCTAGAGGTATTGTTCTGAGCAAGAGACCTAAAGCATCCTTTACCTGTGTTGGGAGCACCATGGGAAAGTGATCCCTGTAGGTGAGGCCAGGCTTGCAAGTTCATCAAGGGACTGTATGCTCGGGTTCAGGAACGAAGCAAAGGACCATGAGGTTCCCTCACACCCATACCAATAATTGTTGGTGCAGTTGCTGGAACCTGTTAGTGAGCCCCTTCCTCTCTCATCCCTCCAGCACCTTCTACTATGGAAGCTTACTATGGTGCTCACACAAAGGGGAAGAGCTTAAAGGGATTCCAACCATTATGAAAGCAACCAAAGGAATAATGTAGAGTCAAAAAGCAAAAATTGATGACTGGCATGGTATCAAAAGAGCCTGAATCTAGGGGTCAGAAATTTTGAGTTCTGGTCTGAATTTAGCTATGTGACTTGACAAGTGACTTAGGTATTTTAGTTATAGTTTGTTTATCTTTGAAACAGAAATAACATTTATGCAATTTACTAAACAAAAATACTGTTAGGATCCAATCAGCCCAGGTGTATAAAAGTCTTTGTAGACTATAAAGTGCTACACACTTTGAGTGGATCATTGTGGTAGATGTATTCAGTATCACACTTACTGCCCCATTAAGCTGGGTGAGTTAAACCTGATATTAAGGTTATAGAGATGAGACCTAGTCTTATTTATTTTGAATACCTAGTACCTAGCACAGTAACTGGAATGAAACAAGTAGTTAGTCTTTATTGTCAGAACTACACTGTTTTACTTATCTATTGATAGTCTCATTAACTAAGAAGCTGATGGTAATTCTGTGTCTGATCAATCAAGGACCCATCATAGCCCCTCAGAAATGATCTACACTGATGTTTCTCATTTTTTTCCTTCCAAAAACCTGTTAGAGGAGTCAGTAGGGAAAGCCTCTTTGTTCCCTGATCAATCTTCACCTAAGGACCTGGGACAAGGCCTTTGCTGTAGATCCTGATACTCAAGCAGAGCAAGAGAATTCCAGAAGTACCTCACTTGCTGGCCTATTAAGTGGTTAGTGGATAAATAAATGTACAAATGAATGAATGACTAAGCAAGAAGAATTTTCCAGTTAAGGCTTTGTATAGCAACCTATTTGAATATGATAATCATAAGGCTACCAAAAACATTTAGCCATTTTTTCACTTAAATATAACGCCCTTAAACATACACGCGTGCATGTACACACACACTAACACATCTTTGCCCATTTCTCCCCACACACACTTTTTTTTGTAGTGCTGGGAATCAAACCCAAGTCCTCAAGCATAACAGGCATGCATTCTACCATTGAGCTACATATCCAGCTCCCTTCTCCTTCCCCTTCCCCCTCTTCCTCCTCCTTCTCCTCCTCCTCCTTTAATAAATGAAGCAACTTGAGTATGTGTGCAAAGCAACAGTTGATTTATTCATTTATTTATTACATTTTTGCAGCATCAGCCTGACTTTAGAATACATCAGGGCTCTGCCTGGGCATCTTGAGTACTACCATTTGAGATCTGAAGAGTCTCTCTGTGTGAAGGGTAAGTTCTTGGTGGTCTGTGGTTCCCACACTGCCTGTCCTAGGACTGCTGATGATTCATGTAGGGAGGAAGCTGGGAACAAGCTGTGGCTGAAGGGGGCATAAAATTGAGGACATGCTGATTGGTCTGGGGGAGGAAACCTCCTGCCATCTGGCTCTCCACCCCCACAATGTCAGTCCTAAAGGAGAAGCAGAAAGAGGCAAACAAGTTTAATTACTATGAAACATATCCTAAAACATTTCAGAACCCCCTGCAGGGAATTGAAATGCTGCATGTTCTTTAAAGCTAAATGCCACTAATACAATTAAAACTTTTCGTCCTGCCTATGACACATTTTGTGGATGAAGTTCAGCCAATAAACATCTACACTGATTCAGGCATGGTAGTAGTTAATTGTTTGATGCAGAAACAATTTGGCATTGCAGAATAAGTTTCTTCCACTTTTGATACACACTGGGATGGGTTAAATACTTGAGGGTGAAATAACATATGGAAGAATCCTTTAATTCATTCATTCCCTTGCCTTAAGCAAATCCCATGGGTTTCATATGATGTGAATCAGCCCTACTTGCAGATGACCAAACACATTTAGAAAAGGAAGCAGAGAGGTAGCCCTGAAGTGGCTTGGACAGCTGTTACAGGAGCACAAAAGGGTAACTTGATCTGTCAGTTAGCATCTCATACTTTTTTCCTTGGTTTCCTACTTAGCTGGGTTGTATTTTAAATGCTTAGTGTGGAAAGAGAGGAGCAATGTTTTCAATTGTTCTTTTTCTTGTACAAATCAAGCAAAAGGCTAAAAGACAAAATCATGCCTACCAAGGGGACATTTCATACCTCTTAGTTTCCTAGGGAGCTGAAGGGAGAGGCTGAAGTTCAAATTCTCTAAGAAAACAGAGGAAGGTGAGTTTGAGGTCCGTTTCCATCCTGCCAGGAGCTGGAAACAAAGCCTCCCACTGGTGTATTGTGGTAGGTAGATTACCAATGAACTTGTGAAACTGACCCAGTGATGTCTGTCCTCTGCTTTTGGAAAAGTTGGAATTTTGCTTATTTGTAATGAAAGGTGGGAAGTGTAAAGCTGGTCTTCTTCAGAGTGAGCCGGAGTCATTGATTTCAAAGCTTTTTCCTCTTACTCAATACCCACTTGAGAGTTAAAATGTATGAGTGATGCTTTTGATATATTTGTCCATGGCTCTCTACAAATGCTTACAATAGAAAAAGAAGATAGATCTGCTAAGAAGAGCTGTAAGGGACAGAGGTGAAATTGTGATCGTACTAATGGCACTTGACTCAAGAACCTTCAAAATGTCCAAATGATCACTCTTCAACTCTTGGCATTCCCAAGGGAGCTGCACAAAGAAATCCAGATAGCAAATGGGAACCAAAGTGACAAAGTCTTCCAGAACTCTGTAAAGTTGTGTCAGAGCACATGGTTCATTCTTGAGGCCTAAAAAGGATGCCTCCACTTTATTAGTCTCCCTTCTCCACACACCTTAGCTTCAGCTCAAATTTTGGACTAACTTTAGTTCCTTCCAGCTACATGGCATGAAACTAAAGCAATCATCCTTTGCTGAGGCACAGAAAGATGGTCAGACTTCAAGGGATCCCTGGTTAGTTGGAAATTCCAACCCATGAAGAGGTAGGAATATGGCCAAGAGAGGAGGAGCACCATACATGGATGGCCACAGTCTCCTTGTAATTGCTTTGCCCACCAGTAAACATGGCCAATTAACATTTTATAAATGACTAAACAATGGCAAATCATTCTTCCTTGAGGGATATGGGGAAGCTAGAAAGAAGGACAACAGGAAAGTATGTGGAGAGGAAGAAGCATTTCTTCCTTTATGAAACTTTCACTCCGTGTAAAGTGTTTGTGATGCCCTATGTAGAGCAGCTCATGGAGTAGAGGTGGCTTCCTGTAGTAAACCTAAGGGACATATTTGCCTTAGGAAGCCTATGAAATGAGGAATTATTTAATTATAGGGCAATTTTTCACATCTCAAGAAATATTCTATGGAAAAAAATTTGATTTGTTGTGGCTCTATCTTTTCAAGCAGACTCATTTGTAAACTGGATCCCCTGCATAGACCTTGGAGTTAAAATAGAAGAATTAAAATGTTTTGAGAATATTTTGATTATAAATTTAACTGAAAGTATAAACTAAAGAAAAGGGATCCAAAAGGAAAGATGCATTTATGGGGATAGCATTAACCCAAGGAAAACGATCCAGGACAATTAGAGATGAGAGGAGTGGTTCCTGAGAGCTAGTATAGAAGCACAGCACTGTAAAATCAAGTGCACTCGGGCAAATTCTCATTGAGTGTCTGAAGGAATAACCCCACAGATGGTGGTCACACTCTACTAGTCTATCAGCTTAGGGCACCTATCAACACATCTGAGCTTGCCAAGCAGAACTTTACAAGAGTGCTGACCCAGACATATGAGGGAGGTTAATAGCATATCGAGCAAAGGTGGGCACCCCCAGAGTCCTCCTAGCCTGCTGTGTGAAGAGTGTCTGCACTGGGTAATTTGCAAGTCCACAAAGTCAATACATCTGCTGACTTTCTTTTTACTACTCTAGTTACTTCAGATCACACAAGTAAAGGATAGAACATAGTTTACAGTAGAAAGCACTAAAACTCTGACACAGAGGGACCTGCACTTTAAGGTTTCACAGGGCATATTGCCACATAGTAGCAAGGCTTGTTATAAATTATCATTCCATGGAGATGAAAAGGATCCCTCCCATTGCACTCCATGTCTAAGGGCACAGTCTTGGTTACATAGGGAATGTTTAACTAAAACGTTATTGAAGAGCTTTCTGCATGACTCTCTGCATCTTGCCTGCATTCTGTCCAATCTCTGTGAACTGTTTCAGATTTTTGACCAGCTAGTACATTTATGATAACTTACAACAACCCGTACAATGTAAAGGGAGACTTCTTTCTTAAACTTTGTCATTGAATTGTCCCCTTATCAGTGGAGAATCTTCTCTTATAGGCAGTATGTATATGAATGTGTCTGTGTATATGTCTTTAATCAAGAAACACTCTTTCAGCAGGAAATTAAAGTCCTTTGGGTAATGAGCTCACAAAATCTATACATACTGAACACACATCTCAATGCAAGAATGTTGTTGATGTCTCCCTGAAGAGCTTCATTTGCCTCTGTCACATAAATAACCTCAAAATTTGGTAGGAATGTAATTATTTTCAGTCTTTGCATCATGGGTACCCAGAAGCATGTCTAGGTCAACTTCATGATCATCATGAATCTCTTTACAGCAACCAGAGAACTAGCTCTAGCCTTCTGGGTGGCAGAAATCTGGGTCCCTAGCTAATTATTATGCTTTTATTCTGCTCATGTACATCTCCTGGTCAGTGAATAAAGTGATCAGTGATTTTAGAAGATTCTCCCCAGGAGAGAGGTAGCTATTCCCTAATGGAACTATCAGTGTATTTGGTTTAAGCTGTTTGAAAACTTCCCTCATACAACTTGAGGTTTAAAGTGATTTCGGTTAGTGCTATGCAAATAAAGGGAGGCAGAGGGAGAAAAACTATTTATGTACTCCATTAATTCATTCAGCCAATATTTCTTAAGTATCCCAATGATCACAGAACTACTTACATCAGCATGCAGTAGGCTGGACTGCAATGGTCTTGGATGCATGAGTCACCCTTTCTCTGATCATTTGGAAAATTACCTTGCTTCTCTGCCAAAGCACAACCACATTCCTGGATGGGGAGGGATGCTGGAGTGTCCAAAGTGAAGTGTTAAAGCTGGCCTTTTCTGGGGACAGCTTTGTGCTTCGTCTGTAGATAGCCAGCCTGGTTAAACCTGCAGGAATAATCTGCAGTTTGGACTACCAATAGAGAACAAAGGAGAACTAGAAATTTCAGAAGAAAGGAGACATGAGGAAAGACTTTGAAAAATCACTGAGCTCCATTTCTCCCTAAAAATATACATTTATTATAGATGAGAAAAACTTTATTGACTTTTCCTTAAACAATTCAGGTAGGATGTATTATGTTCTTCAAAACTTAATTTCCAAAATAAATGCATATACAATTTTTATTTGTCAAATAAAAAATCCCAAAGAAAACATCAATAAAATAAATAAATGCAGCTATTAAATTTATCATCTATTGCTTTCATACTCTGCTTTCCTTTACCTAGATGTTTTTGAAAAAAAATATTAAAAAAAATAAAGTCATTTAAAAAATGAGTCTCAGATTCTCATTTAAAAATGCTAAAAATGACTGAACTCTAGTTTTACTAAGAGAACATTATTATATATTCATTAACTCTCCTGCCTTGGAGATTAAAACAGTGTCTCTAATCCTGTAGAATACTCTTCCTTGCAGATTTATAAACTGGACCTGCTATGCCTTTCTTATCTTTGCAGACTATTTCTTTTGAAATAAAAACTCATAATTTTCCCTCTCAAATAAGACAAAGCAGGCTGCGAGAATTGCCATTACTTGGACTTGGATTACAGGTCTCCAATCAGCTAGTATAACCTCATACCTGAGAGAGACTCAAAGGACCTTCAAAAAGATTTCAAGGGTGTGTGGGGGAGGGGAGATGATAAAAATCCCCTAAATTCTCCAAAATTATAAATGCCATTAAGCTTTACTATAAAATCTTTCAAATTAATGCATTTCTAATTTTAGCATTAAATGAGGCTAGTCTATTGAGTAGACTATTTGCATAATGATAGCAAAAATCAAAGTTTTAGGGAAGCAAAATTGACTGATATGAAACTTCAATTTTGATTCCTGAGCAGCTTCTGACTAATGAGCTTGAACAAGTCAGAATTGTCCTAGCTCTCTTATTCAACAATAGAAAAGGAATTATGTGAAGATTTCAGGGAAATTTTACAATAGACACCCTGGTTTCTCATATTTTTCTTTCAAAGTGGCCACATTGGGAGAGGAGGAAAAATATGTACTTTTAGTAGCTTTGAGAGTTTCTCTTGCTGCAAGCAGGTTTTTGTTTTTGTTTTTGTTTTTTTTTTAGTTTCCCATTTTCTCTGAACTACACATTGCAAAATATTTAGACCTTTAAAATATATTTTATATTCTGCCCCGTTAGAAATTATGTTACTACATTATTAGTTATACTCTAGGTTAAACTGCTGTTATTTATCACTTAATTTGACCCCAAATACAGCTGCTCAAATAAGATGCTTTATTTCTAATGTAACAGTCTCAATGTCAAGGGCATGTACGTACTAGTGCTCCACAAGGACACTCAGGGAACCAGGTTCCTTTCATCTTATGCTTCCTAACCCTTAAAGCAATGTAATCCTCATCTTTTCATTCAAAGCTGACTCAGCTCTAAGTCTGTTTCAGTTACAATTCATTGGTGAAACTCAGTCACATGGCTGAAGTAGCTCTAAAGGAGGGAGGGAAATAAAATTCCTAGTTGGATGGCTATGTGCCTGACAAAAATTAAAGGGAAAGTGAAGCTGCAGAAATATATACCATGTCCATCTTATGACCTTTTGAGTCTTCTACCAACTATTATATTCCTCTAGGAATGCCTCAGTTTAGGAAATTCCACATGAAACAGAAGACAGCACACTTTTTTTCTATAAAGGGTCAGGTGGCAAATATTTTAGATAATATGATTGTGTTGTAACTATTCAACTTTGCTGTTGTAGTGTAAAAGCAAACACAAAGTTATGTATAAACCAATGAGAGTAGCTGCTATTCTAGTTATCTATTGCAGCTTAACAAATTACTACAAACATAGAGGTTTACTCTGTCATGATTATCATGAGAGTTTAGTTGGTTCCTTTGTTTAGAATCTCACAAGGCCGCACTCAAGGTGTCAGCTGGGCTGTGTTCTCTCAACTGAAAGCCTGAGTAAGAATCTACTTCCACACTCATTCGGATTGTTTGCATAATTGTTTCCTTGTGACTATAGGACCGAGGGCCTCAAACTCTTGCAGGCTGTTGTTCTCTCAGCTGCTAAAGTTCTTTGCCATGAGGCCCAGTCCATAGCTTCTCTTAGCAACATGGCAAATTCTTTTTTCAAAGTTAAAAAGGGAGAAAGTCCCTGGAATGAGTCTAGTAGCAAGGCAGCTGTTATCGCTTAAAAGGGAAGTTGGGGGGGAGGGGCCGCGTGGGTCCATTCGACGAGTTAGGGTCCAGAGAGACGGAAAGGGGTCCCTGGGGAAGACAATATGGGGTCTCTCTGGATGGTGGTGGCGATCCACGGGGTCACTCACCCAGACCCTGGGATGTAGGTAAAAATCTGCTCTGCCCGAGACACAGAAACACCTAGAGGGAGAAGCAGGAAACACCGTTTATTCCAGAAAGTATTGGTCCAAAGGTCACAAACAAAAGGGTACATTATGGGGGCTGAGGTTGTGGCTCAGTGGCAGAGCGCTTGCCTCTCAAGTGTGAGGCAGTGGGTTCGATCCTCAGCACCACATAAAAATAAATAAACAAAATAAAGACACTGTGTCCATCTATAACTAAAATGTATTTTTTAAAAAAGGGTGCATTATGGCAAGAGCACAGTCTATTAGCATAGAATGAGGAAAGATGGAAGGGAGGGCTTGAAGGTATTGGAGAGTGCTCCTACAAGCTGTGTTCTAATTAAATTGTATTTACCAAGTGTTTATTTAGCTTTTTCATTGCTGTAACTAAAACACCAGGCAAGGACAACTTAGAACAGGGTTCATAGTTATTTGGGGATCGTGGTTTCAGAAGTCTCATTCTACAGATGGCTGATGACATTGCTCTAGATCAGGGTGATGCAGCACACCATGGACAGAGGGCCCATCAGAAGAAAGACACTCAGCTCATGGTAGGCTCAGGAAGGACAGGAAGACGGGGAGAGGGGGAGGGAAGAAGAAATAAAAATTCATTTCGTAGTGAAAAATACTTCTTTATTTTGGGGGGGGGTTACTGGAGATTGAACTCAGGGGCGATTAAGCACTCACCGAGTCACATCCCCAGCCCCCTTTTTATAATTTGAGATAGGGTCTTGCCAAGTTTCTTAGGGCCTCACTGTTGCTGAGGCTAGCCTTGAACTTGTGATCCTCCTGCTTCAGCCTCCCAAGCTGCTGGGATCATAGGTATACACCACCATAGTGGGCAGAGAAAAAGATTTATTAAAGCCAGAAAGAGTCATGTGAAAAGGAAATCAGAAGAAATGTGTTTTGATTCTGGTTCTATAATATACCTATTGTCTTATTTTTTAATAGAAACTTAGCATTGTGTTAGAATCAAATGATACAATGAAGTTGTTATCAGAACTCCAAGCAAATTCAAAGTGAAGGAGCTTCATAACAAGTTTTCTGCAAGTTTGACTTTAATTCAAATTTTACCTGGAACGATTTCAGCAGAAAACCTGTTTTTTTTCTTAGTGATTATAAAAATGTCATTAACACTTACTATGTGATTATTGGGAATCAGAGATTACACTAAATGTTTAACATGAATTATCTTATTTAATCCTCCAACAACTGCTGTTATTTAGATTATTCTTATTATAAAGCCAAGGGAAGTGAGTTTTAGCAAATTAAGTAGCTTGCTCAATACATATGCAAAAAGTAGTAGAACTAGAATGTAACTCTTGCAGTGTCCTGAGGGGCCAGATCATTATATTTTATTTGATGTATAATGGGATCATTTGAAGGGTTTTAAGCATGGAAATGGTATAATAGGCTTAATGTTTAAAAACATTGCTCTGTAGGAAGACCAGAGTGGAAGATAGCTAGAGTGTATGAAGGTTAGTTCAGGGCAAAGATGATGGCTGCTTGGATGGGACAGTGACCTGGAGACATATTTAATTGCAATATATTTGGTGGTACAAATGACAAGACTTAGAGAATATCTCCTTGTCTACCTCTCTAATTGTAGTACTTTCATTACTCTATTATTCACCTCACTCTAGCCACACCAATTATCTCTTGGTTCCCGAAATGTACTTTTGTAATCTCTGAGATATTGCATGCGCCATCCTCTCTGTCCAGAATGATTTTCACTCTATTTTTCTATTGTTTTGTTATAATTCTATAGGATTCAGCTCAAATCTCACTCCTCAGAGAATCTTTTCTTGATGCCCCAATCTAAGTTTGACTCCATGTTTCATTTTCTGTTAAAAGGACTGTTATACTTTGCCTTATACTGTCAATTTATTGTATATTTATTTATTTATTTTTACTGACCAACACTTATATTTCAAGAAATCAGAAAATATGTTCATTTTGTTCAACACTGTCAACATGGAGCTTAGCATACATAGTTCTTGGCACCATCGCATTCACTTTTTATTTACTGAGAAAATTAATTTGACTTCAAAACCCATACACCTAAATACTATATAATTGTATCTCACATTTGCTGATTTTTAAATAGATTTCTTCTTCAGTCCTTCTGGAGCTATCAACCTGACGTACCTCAATTAAAAAGCACTGTTCTCATCTTTAACTCACTCTTATCCATACCCTTCCCAAATTATAACCCTGTTAGGAAGAACATTGAGGGTCAAATGTACACCAGGAGGAAAGAGCTGATGAAGGTAGCTTGATGTAAGTTATTATTCATTGTTGGGAGTACAAACCGATATAAGCCTTCAGGGAAACAAGTTAGCAAATATACATCAAAGGCCTTGAAATAAATGTAAAGTTATTTAAAAACTATTTATATTTGTATTTTCAGACAACTTAAGTAGATGTCCGTAAAACTACAAGCCAAATGTCTGCAACAATTAGCTAACTACTTAGAAGTCTAATAGTTGAGATGGCAAAATAGAACAACATTCTGATTTTTTTAACAATAGGCAACTATTATTTTATAATAAAATACTTTAAAGATAGGAAATAAATCTTCATACAATTTTTTTTGGTACTGGGAATCTAACCCAGGGGTGCTTTATCACTGGGCTACATCCCCAGCTCTTTTTATTTTTTATTTTAAGGTATAGCCTCACTAAGTAGCTGACAGTCTCACTAAGTGGCTGAAGCCAGCCTCAAACTTGTGATCCTCCTATCTCAGTCTTCCAAGTCCCTGGGATCATAAGTATGCACCACTGCGCCCAGCATCTCTTTACATTTTTGACATAGTGTTCCCACTTTTAGGAATCTATATTAATAAAATAATGAGAGATATAGTTTAGGGTTATGTATAATGATATTTATCAGTGAATTCTTTATTATGTTAAAAATTGGAAATAATTTACTATATTTACTACACAATCATTGCAGATTTTATACCAAATATTTTTGCAAAAAAGTGGGGTATGATCATTATATAAAGCTATTCTTTTTAAGAAAAAAAGGTGATGTCAATATTACTTTAAAAAATTACTAAACTATCCTTGGTGCAAGATGCATGGAATACTTGTGAATATACATTGATATGGTGGTGATAATTATGAAGTAAAATATGGTCAATGTCCAACAATAGGGGAATAACTAAAATATAGCTCATTCTAATGATGAGCTAGCTATTTAATATATATCAAAGTGATGTTCTGGAAAATATTTGAGGATAGGAAAAATTATCTTGTTATAATGTTATACAGAAAGTATAAGATTGTATATATAGAATAACCTCAACTTGTTAGGAAAGGAAGAAAAATGAATGAAAAAGATGTATAAATAGGAAAATAATGCAAAATAAAAAACCTACTAAACTGCACTTAATTACCATTTCTGAATGATAGAACTCTACAAGTTTAGATTAGTTCTTCATGATTTTTTGGTATTTACTAATTAAAAATAATCACATATTTTATAATCAAAGAACTGCAAATATTTGTAGTAGGTATGAAAATAATACATTGGTTCTTCTTTATAACAAATACCCATGGAAGACACACAGTCCTGAGTGTTTTAATGAAGGGATGTGTTCTGAAAAATGCATCATTAAGTGATTTTATCATTGTGAAAACATCATAGAGTGTGATTACACAAACCTAGATATTATGGCCTATTACATACCTAGACTATACAATATACACTATCATATATATGGTCCGTCATTGACCGAAATATAGTTAGGCAGCACATGTTTATTTGCTGAGATAGTAGATTCCAGTCTTCACTAATCCTCTGACCCATATTTTTTATTTTAAAAAAAAGTAGCATGCATTTTGAAAACATCACATTTTCTTTGTCTTGTGTATAACAAAGGAAATGCCTCAGGGAATAAAGTTATTCTCAATTAAATATATTTTATATTTCTAATTTATTAGAATTAGATCTTCATGCTCTTTCTTCAGTGTCTTTGAATCAGACTTTGTTGACTTAGTCAAATGGACAGGATACTACTTATCATGGTTTTGTATAGGTTTAGACATATTCTTTCAGAGTATAAAACCAGTTTTTTCAAGGGAGCATAAAATGAGCTACTTTTGAGAAATGTTCATTTCTAACTATCATATTTAACTTGAACACTTACACTGGGAATTTTATTTGGCCATTAATAAAACTGTCAGGTTTGGTCAGGGTCCAAGATGCCCAAATAAGGAAGCTGGTCAGCGGAGCTGCAAGCCAGATGTGACGTCACTAGTGGACACGCCTCCTGTCAATCAGCGAGTTTTCCTGACCCATTAGGAAGGACTCTGGCCTTCTCTTCCTGTACCCAAGCCCGCCCTTTCCTGACTGGGTTTTCTTGAAATTCTCTATGCACGGAATCTCCGACGCCATTTTTCCCGACCCGCTCTGATGGATGGGAGATTTGGTCCGAGGGCGCGCATTCCAATAAAGCCTTGCCGAGTGGCTTAATTCATCTTCTCCTGGTCGCGTGATATTTACAAAAACTACTACCTATCTATATGTCCACTGTCAGAAAGGTTTGACACATTCAACTTGGGATTATGCATGTTTATATGTTCCAGAAAAGAAGTCTAAAAGAATATTTACCAAAATATTTATAGTATCTCTGAGACCTCAGGTTATTTTCTCTATTAAAATAGAGCATAACAAAGTAAGAGAAAGCTGTGTGTGGTGTCACATGCCTGTATTTCTAGCTATTTGGGAGGTGAAGCAGGAAATCCAGGAGTCCACAGCCAGGCTGGCCAACACAGTGAAATCCTGTCTCAAAAAAACAAAACAAAATCCAATTGCATTGCAAATACGCCTTACGGATATACTAACAAAGGAAGGTGGAGTTTTGGAAATCTGTAAAATCAATCGATTATGGATGATGATTACAATATTTGTTTCTGAAATAATACAAACTTTCAGTTCATTAAGCAACAACATAGGAAAACATTTATAAATGAATGTGGGTGTAAATTCTATATACTGACCATTTATTTGAAAGACATTTAATGCTTGTATTAATCAGATACCACATATGACAAAGGTGCTTCAATTATAATTTTTTTAAGCTTTAGAACATTTCTGAAATCGAATTCCTTCATGTGAAAAAAGTCATAGTTGAACCTCTCTCCCTATTTCTCCTCTTGAAAAAAATGCTAGATATTTTTATTCATAAAAACTTCAATTGATTTTTTTGACAAGCAATCAAATCCACATTTATACACATTCATACCATAAAATATACTATAAAAGACATAAAATAAAATGGTGTACACTTCAGTTCAAATAACGCCAAAACATAAAAATTTTATTGATTGAAACCAATTAACATATTCACAGAAAGAGAATACAAAAGGTATCTGATTTGAAATTTTAAGAATGCCCATTTAGTACTCATTAAAATTGTTTTTATTCGTGATCCACATCTATCTCCCACACTATGAAGTAAATCATTATTAATTTACAGTACAAAGAAAAGCACATAAAACTGGGACTATTATTAAATCATTAGAGAGAAGTGGACAGAGAAGCTCACATTGGAATTAACTCACATAATACTACTAGCTCTATTTTAAATTTATTTCTGATATTATTTATCAAGCAAAATACATTCATCAAATGAAAAATGACATAATGTCTTTGCATATGGTTGTTTTCTTAATTTTATTAATGTAATAGAAGATCTACATTCTGTTAGGGTACCCATTATACCGTTTATCTATGGTCTCTCCTTGATAGATAAAGGTATCATCAAGTGTATAAAAAATAAAGAGGTGAAGCAACAACATGACAGTAAAAATTATATGGTATTCACTTTTGATTTCTCTAAGTAAAAAACTTTTTTAACAATTGCTATTGGCTCACAGAACTAGAGAAAGTATATTAGAACCTCTTGTGCTCTTAACAGTGACCTCCCTTGGTTGTTATTTGTCTAAGAAGTGATAAGCTGTATAATTTATAGAAAGTAAGTCACTGAATCCTCCAGAAAATACATCCAGGCAATCTTTCTTCAATGCAAAATAATGAGGTGGTGGGAGTGTGATGGAGAAACCAGTCTTCAAAAACATCATATAAGGGAATCCAGCTGTGCTTGTATGGTCTCTAGCTATTTACAAAGACAAAAAAAAAAAAAAATACAGAAATTTGGTGAGGGAAGAGAAATTCATATGAAGTGTTGTTTTGAAACATGCAAATAAAAGGGAAAGAATGGCACTGGTAACTATGCATATCAAATTCATTCACATAGAAATAAAAATAGCACTTAGAGTATTTTTCTTTTTATGTGAAGATATTAGAATTTATGCTTGCTTTAAAGTTTTCAAATTTGTAAAGAAGAGGGACTTGTAACTACCACTGTTTTAAGTACCTCCAGCTGTTTCATTTTAAATATCACTACATGATAAGATTTTTAAGTTGGGGCATATGAGGGAGTGCATTTTCCTGGATTGCAAAATCAGTACTTTCAAAGAAACAATATATACTCAAAGATAAATCACAGACTTGGCATCTTCCTATCCATGTTTTCCTTTACCCTTGGACCAAAAAAACCAAAATATTTCACATGGTCTATATTAAAATGTCAGTGTCTAGGTCTCACATTGTGCAATGTTTAATGCTTCACATTAAAGTAATACTCTTAATGCTTTAATTAAAACCATTTTCATTTTCTTCATGATTTAGCTTTTCAGATTCTCTTCATTTTGCCTATGGTTCCTACCATGAAACGTAAGATGTACATAAGAAAAACTGAAAGAACTTAGCTCTGTGATAAGGCATTTAAAATAAAAAAATTCATAAAAAATGAAGGAAACATTAGGAAAACCCTTATATATCAGAAAATTATTTTTAAAACACAGACCTTATTATAGAAATCAAACAACTCCTTGTGATTGAATTCCACAAGAACTTTCTCCAGGCTCTGTAATGAAGAAAAACAAAGAAAACAGAATTTAGTTGTACATAATTTACAATGCACCTTTTCTATACAGCTATCCTTAGAATAAGCCATAATATTATTCTGAGTGTTTTCCTTTTTAAACATACCTGTTCTGCTCAACCCTATAATTCCTGGAACTCACAAATGCACTTAATAACACTCCGCTTTAACAAAAGGTTTCAACTCTACAGGGACATATGTGCTTTAAGTTGACTCCACAAAGGTTAATAAAATATATGCCAGCAAGAGAACAACTTCATTGTCTATTTTTTTCAAGACAGAGATAATACATAAGATTATATTTCATAGTTCTCAGCAGTCCATTTGAAATCTAGTAAATAGCATTACACAAAGACACTGGAGGCGGCATATCTGATTGAACTCATTCAACCATTAATGCCTCACATCAGCACAGCTACTGCCTCCAAGCACTAATCTAACAGTTATGATCTTAACATGCTGAGATTGTTACCTTCTTTAATGTACAGACTCAGCAAAAGTTAACAATTAACAACATTTTCAAAGCCAGGACTTGAAACACTCTCCTTCACTTCACCTCACTTGCATTACAGAAACTTTTATGGATGCTATGGTTGATAAGTAATACTGTAATGATAAGTAATACATAAGTATATGTATGTATGATGCTGTAGTAAAGTGTGACATTAAAGTAAGCCCAACCTTATTTTAACTCATCATGCTTTCAGCTGATTCTATAATCTGAAGAAATAATTCTAATTAGTTGCTAAATATTATTTAAATGGGGTTATTTTATTCAACATTTCTCTGGGAAAGTGAAAATTAGTGGGGACAGAATTCCAAGAATGTGCTACCTTGCCTTGATCCTACTATTAGACTGACATGACATAAAATGGCTACTGTGAACTAAAAAAGTAAAAAAAATGTTGCTAAAGGCAGTAATTAGTGTACTTAATTGTTTGTGGTCATTTCCCCACATAATATTCATTCCAGTTCTCAGTTTTTATGCTTCCTTTTTTCTATCTCCCAAAAAGTCAACATTTTCAAACCAAGTTTTCTCCAGCTAACTCCAGGAAAATCAACGGGGCTATGTTCAGAAACAGCATCTTAGGCTTCTTCATAAAGTCTAAGCACAAAGGATCAAATTTCACAGTTCTTCATTTTCCTTCATACACTTATTTAAGTAGCCAAGCTTTCAAGAATGGAGAAGCATAGAAAACTGACCTTGGCCCAATGTACAAAGAAGACTAACTATATTGCGGCCCCCATCTAGCAGCCCATGGCTGTCCTGGCTTCCATCTAGAGACAACAGCCAGAACTGTGAAGACCATCACCAAGGTCCCTGCAGGCCTGGTTACACCACAGGTGAGGTATTTGGAACCTGCAGGGACACTATAAGATTATGTAGAAACTGTAATACCTCAGATCTGCACCGCTAGAGAGGAAGACCCATGAACAACATGAAAAAACAAGGGAAGAAAATGATACAAACAAACCAAGATGCTACAATAATAGAATCCATTGACAGCACAGTAGATGAAATGTCAGAGGAATTCAGAACATCCATAATTAAAATAATCTGTGAAGCATAGTATAATATAAGAGAGCAATTATAGGCAAAAATTGATCAATCCAACAAAGGGATTGGAGAGCAAATATAGGCAACAATTGATCACTCCAACAAAGAGATAAGAGAGCAAATACAGGTAGCAAAAGATTACTTCAAGAAAGAGATAGATACTCTGAAAAATAAACAAACAAACAAACAGAAATACTTGAAATGAAGGAAACAATGAAACAAAAAATTTAATAGAAAGCATCACCAACAGACTAGATTACTTGGAAGACAGAACCTCAGGCAATGAAGACAAAATATATCATCTTGAAAATAAAGTGGAAGCCGGGCATGGTGGCACAAGCCTGTAATCCCAGCACTTAGGGAGGCTGAGACAGAAGAATCGTGAGTTCAAAGCCAGCCTCAGCAACAGAGAGGTGCTAAGCAACTCAGTGAGA
>PVHX01022526.1:0-27512 GCA_004024805.1 Geosciurus inauris | reverse complement strand
AGCAGTATGGAGACTGCTTAAAAAACTTGGAATGGAACCACCATTTGACCCAGCTATCCCACTCCTTGGCCTATACCCTAAAGACTTAAAAATAGCACACTACAGTAAAGCAGCCACTTCAATGTTTATAGCAGCACAATTCACAATTGCAAAACTGTGGAAGCAACCCAGATGTCCTTCAATAGATGAATGGATAAAGGAACTGTGGTACATATACACAATGGAATATTATTCAGCAATAAAAGAGAATAAAATTATGGCATTTGCAGGCAAATGGATGGAACTGGAAAGCATTATGCTAAGTGAAGTAAGCCAATCCCATAAAACCAAATGCCGAATGGTCTCTCTGATTAGTGGATGCTGATGAATAAGGGAGGTGGGAATGGAAAACATAAGAGAAATAGAGAAGTACTGGATGCGACATGGGGGAGGCGGGGGGCAGGAAAGGGGAATGGGTATAGTAAAGATAGTTGATAAAAAATATATATAAATATATATATATATATATACTGTTCATTGAAAGTGCATATAAAGATGTTTAATATGAAGAATGCAATCTGCTTATAATTTTGTGCAAAGTTAGAAAAATTATGATGGTAACAATTTTTTTTCTATTTGCCTCAACAAATGTTTTCAGTGAATAGTGTGTACAGCTTCTGAAAATTTGATTTTTTCTGTTATGTATTAAAATTCAACTTTTGAGAAAAATAAAAAATAAAAATTAAAAATTAAAAAAAAAGATTATATCTTTAATAGAATTACATAATTTGCTTTCAGGAGAATCAATCCACTGGTAACTATATGTTAATTGGAGTGAATTTTTAAATATCACTCTGAATATTCCATGAAAAATTCTGGTTTGGTGAAAATTTTGTATATTTGTATATAGAAGCTACAAAAATCATGACACAGAAGATAAACTCAACACAAATGAAAAAAGTTATTGTCTAAATTTTGAATTTGGAGAAAAAAATTGGAGGTTTTTTGTTGTATGATGTAGTAATTTAAAATGGAGATATTATAAATTCCCTAGAATATTTGCAAAATGAATGTGAGGTTAAATCATGGTTAAATTCTAAGAACATGTCTAAGGCATTAGGTGTCACTCTACTAGGATAGACTTACTCATATGTGCTAGGAAATACAAAATATCTTATTGAATTCTAGTATAATCAGTTCAACAAAATTGAATTAGGAAGAGTAGTCTTCTCCTATGGCAAAATTTTTATGATTCTAGCCTTTTGAAAAGACTCTAGAGGTTAAGGATTTAAGACTATACTAGTCAAAAGAGAATTGAATTTGGGGCTATTGCATTGTTATATATTATTTAGTATACATACACAACATACAAACAATATCCACAGAGTACAAAAAACTGTTCATATAAAATATGATAGTGGGCACCTTGAGGCACTTTAAATGGAATCAACCTATATGAAACCTAATTAAGAATACTTGCTACCAATGGAGGGGCAGGTTTGGTGCTTAAATCTGCCAATAACACCTGCCCTAAAATACATATATTAAATGTTCTTGTGACTTAAAAGTAGTTAAAAGAGTTATAAAATGAGAGATGTGACTATATTCTATAATATCCAAATGGCATAAAGATTTTAGTTCCAGTTACTACTTAGTCAAATTATGTACGTAGATACCAATGTAAGTCAAAGGCATAATGGGATCTTAAGACATGCCTTTCTAATTGTGAGAAAATTCTATTTTTATATAACATTTTATGAAAGAGGTTCAGAACACCATTAAAATATAAATTGGTAGATAAGTAATGAGTGTTAACATTTAAGTAATTAGGAAATTAAAACACTGCCTATATCCTTGTAAGAAACAGGTAAAAAATCACATTTTTAGGTAGTTATACATTCACAAACAAATGATCTCAACTTTCAAGAATCTGTACCTAAGCTAAAGCAATATGAATAAAAAAATGTTAAATGGATTTTTCTGTTTTTCCATAAGGAGTTGAAGAATATTGCTAAGCAGATGAAACTGCTAAAAAGTATGTTTCCTCCCTACACTTTAGTTATTGTTAAGAGAAAAAAATATATAATTACTTAGATATATGATTCAGAAGAACTCTGCTATTGCATAATATTTATTTGACATAGGAAAATATTTGTAATAGTTTAATTTATTATAGATGACCTCAGAGAATAATGCTGAACAATCTGTTCAAAAAATAATAAAAGAAAACTACAAAAGTCTGAGTCAGAATGTGAGGAGAGATGTCATGAAGTTAATTTATTTCAGGCATCTCTCTTCCCTGTTTCTCAGTGTTCCTGTGAGGACTGCCAGACCAACAGACGGAACAGGTTTAGCAGGAGCAAGCTGGAGTTGGCTAGTGGATGAGACCAATGGCTAAAGTGGCTCAAGAGGCCATCTCTGCATCCCAATTTCTTCAGGTACCTCTCCATGGAAGCAGAATCCCTGAAGGCTTTTGTGCATTTTGATAAAGGAATCTCACTTTGCCACTAGATTCAAAAGACAGGAAATATTAATAATATTACTTTTTAAAAATATTTTTATTTTTGATTTTTAGTTATACATGACAGTAGAATGTATTTTGGCAGAATATATCTACATAAATTATAACTCATTCTATTTAGGTTCCCACTCTTGTGGTTGTGCATGATGTGGAGTTACACTGGTGATGTTACAAATATAAGGCTAGAAAGTTATGTCCAACTAATTCTACTGTCTTAACTATTCCCCTTATTCCTCCCTTTCCTTCATTCCCCTGTGTCTAATCTATTGGACTTCTATTCTTCTCTTTCCTAGCCTCCCTTGTTTTGGGTTAGCATCTACATATCAGAGAGAACATTACACCTTTGGTTTTTATTTAGATTTTATTCTCCTGTTCCATCCATTTCTCTGCAAAGGCCCTAATTTCATTCTTCTTTATAGCTGAGTAATATTTTGTTGTGTACATATACCACAATTTCTTTATCCAATTTTTTTCCGTTGAAGGGCACCTAGTTTGGTTCCATGGCCATTATGAATTGAACTGCTATAAACAATGATGTGACTGCATCACTAGAGTATGCTAATTTTAAGTCCTTTGGGTATAAATCAAGGAGTGGGGGATAACTAGGTCAAATGGTAGTTTCATTTCAAGTTTTTAAAGGAATCTCCATACAGCTTTCCAGAGCGACTGTCCCAATTTGCAGTCTCAACAGCAATGTATAAATGTACCTTTTAGCCCACACACTCATCAGCATTTATTGTTGTTTGTATTCTGTATAATTGCCATTCTGACTGGAATGAGTGTAGTTTTAATTTGCATTTATCTAATTGCTAGAGATTTTGAACATTTTTTATACATTTATTTGACCATTTGTATTTCTTCTTCTGTGATATGCCTGGTCAGTTCCTTTGCCCATTTGTTGATTGGGTTATTTCCTTTTTGGTGTTAAGGGATTTGAATCTTTTGTGTACCCTAGAGATTAATGCTCTATTGAGGTGCAGGTGGCAAAAGTTTTCTCCCATTCTGTAGGCTCTCTCGTCACATTCTTGATTGTTTCCTTTGCTGTGCAGAAGCTTTTCAGTATGATACCATCACATTTATTGTTTCTTGATTTTACTTCTTGTGCTTTATTGAGGAAGTCAGTTCTTACGCCAACATGATGGAGATTTGGGCCAACATTTTTTTTTTCTAGTATGTGCAGGGTTTCTGGTCTAATGCCTAAGTCCTTGATCCATTTTGAGCTGAGTTTGGTTCAGAGTGACAGATAGGGGTTAAATTTCATTATACTACACATGGATTTACAATTTTCCCAGCACCATTTTTTGAAGACACTACCTTTCCTCCAACGTATGTTAGAGGCGCATTTGTGTAGTATGAGATAACTCTATTTATGTGGGTGTGTGTCTGTGTCTTCTATTCTATTACATTAGTCTATATGGTTTTTTGTGACAATACCATGCCATTTTTGTTACTATCGCTCTGTAGTATAATTTAAGTTCTGTTATTGTGATGCCTTCTGCATCACTTTTCTTATGAAGTACTGCTTTGACTATTCTGGGTCATTTATTTTCCCAAATGAATTTCATGACTGATTTTTATATTTCTATGAAGAACATCATTGGAATTTTAATAGGAATTGAATTAAATCTGCATAACACTTTTGGTAGTATGTCCATTTGGACAATATTAACTCTACCTACCCAAGAACATGGGAGATCTTTCCATCTTCTAAGGTCCTCTTCAATGTCTTTCTTTAGTGTTCTATAGTTTTTATTATAGAGTCTTTGACTTCTTGTTAGATTAATTCCTAAATATTTTTGAGGCTATTTTGAATGAGATAGTTTTCCTTTTCTTGTTCAGATGATTTGTCATTGTTGTATACAAATTCAGTTGATTTATGGGTGTTAATTTTTTACCATGAAAATTTGATGAATTTGTGTATGAATTCTAAAAGCTTTCTGGTGTAGTTTTTGGGGTCTTCTAAATAGAGAATCATGTCATAAGCAAATAGGGATAAATTGAGCTCCTCTTTCCTATTTGTATCCCTTTAATTTCTTACTTTTGTCTAATTGCTCTGGATAAGGTTTTGAGGATGATGTTGAATAGAAGTGGTGAAAGAGGGCACTTGTTCCAGTTTTTAGAGGGAATGCTTTCCATTTTTCTCCATTTAGAATGACGTTGGCTTTGAGTTTAGCATAAGTAGTTTTTACAATATTGAGGTATGTTTCTACTATCCCTAGTTTTTCTAGTGTTTTGAACATGAATGGATACTGTGTTTTGTCAAATGCTTTTTCTGCATGTATTGAGCTAATCATGTGATTCTTGTCTGTAAATCTATTGATGTGATGAATCAAGTATTTTGGTTTCTGTATGTTGAACCAACCTTGCATCCTTGTGATGAACCCCAGTTGATATTGGTCTAAAGTTTTCTTTCCTTGATGTGTCTTTGGTTTTGGGATCAGGGTGATACTAGCTTCATAGAATGTGTTTGGAAATAGAAAAGAATTCTATTTCATGGAAAAATTTCATGGAATATGCCTATAATAATAGTTTATATATCCTCAGAGATTAACAGGATATAATTGAAGATGTCATGAAACATACAGGACTTTATTGTTTATATGTCTAAAAATATGGATGACCTATAACTGTCAGAATTTAATGTTTTTAACAATATTATCAGTGTAATAGTATTGTCTTAATTAATATATCTTTCAAATATCTCTGAGAATATTATTTAGCTGATTAACATGGATGTTTTTGATAGTTATTATTTAACACTGTAGCAAATAGGAATAAACAACACTAGGATAAAATGAAACTACAGAAATGAGTCCATAATTTTTATGTGGCTCTTTTTTTCCAATTCTCTTAAGTATTCAGAAATGGCGTGATCATTACAATCACCACTATATAGGTTGGACATCATATAATCACATTTGGTTTCCTATGCTATATTAATTTAATAAACAAAAAGTAGTTGATATTATACCTCTTTACAGAGACATATCTGGATGAACCTGGTAATGCCCAGTATTACAAGAAAGCAAGATATTTCAAAATGTCCAAGTATTGCTAACATGTATCTTAAGCCATTTAAAAGATAGTTAATTGGCTGAACAGGGAAAATGTGAGTATTCTAATGAGAATACTAATCATAATTTATTTTCATACATTAAAAATTGTGTGTAATTAATCATATTTAGAAAGAAAATTTAGTATCAAGTGTAGGAACAGGTACAGATACATAGTTACACATAACTATAGATTTTAAAAGTGGCTGATTTTTGTGTTTATTTTTATTTTTATTGGTGTGCTATAATTATAAATCATTATATATGTATCTACAATTCATTATTCAATATTAATATACACAACATAATTTGATCACAAGTAGGTTGGTTTTTAAACCAAATTTTGGTGTATGTCAATGTATATTAGTACTCTGTTAATATCTTTCTTCAGTAAATATTTGATTTTACATTGTAGGCTTATAGTATGCCCTGTTGTTAGTGAGGAATGGTATGTTAGCCAGATTTTTGTTGTGGTGACCAAAATGCCCGACAAGAACAAATTAGATGAAAAAGATTTATTTGGGCTCATAGTTTCAGACAATAAACACCTGTTTCCATTACTTTGAACCTGAGGCGGAACAAAGTATGATGGTATAAGGGCATTGCAGAGGATAGCTGCTCAACTCATGGCTTTTTGGAAGAAATGGGGGAGGGAGGTGTGTCCAGGAATAAGTTATATTTCTCGAGGCCAAGTCCGCAGTGAATTACTTCCTCTAAGTATGTTCCATATGCCTACGGTTACATCTCAGAAGTCTGCTCAAATTACTAATCCCTCAAATGGATTAATCTATTGATGAGGATGGAGATTTCATGATCCAATAATTGCCTAAACATTCCACTTTTGAACATTACTGCACTACCTTCAATGCATGAATTTTGAGGAACATCCAAGGCACAAACCATAACAAGTAGGGAGTGTTGAAAAGGATGAATAAGTAACCTCAGTAATTTTGAAAATCTCAGAAAGAGTTATAGTATTGGTTATACCTAGAGATCTGATAGAAACCTGCTCTAATATTGTACTATACACAAGTGATTGGATAAGAGTCCTAAGAAAAATATGGCAGATAGAGGCTGAATCTGATTCTATAAGGGAAAGAAAAGAAGAAAGGAAGGAAGGAAGGCAGGAGGGAAAGAAAGAAAATCTTTAAATTTCTCTATTACAAGTGATAATTCAAAAAGTACTTCATAGATTCCATGAATGCATTCACATATGACAAATATCTACTAGTAACTCTAAAAAGGGACCATGTAACAATTAAAAATAAATCAATTAAGCAATTATTATCACTTCCAATTGCATGTAGCTAATTATACAAGGATTGCCTGTTCTGATGAAAATAATTTTAAAAAGGTTTTGATAACTGAATATATATCTATACCTGTATATCTTCCATGAACTTATGCATGCATGTATGTAAGTACGTATTTACCTACCTACTTGTGTATGTATGTATCTTCTTTCCAGCACACCTCGTTCTGATCAACTATCATAGCCATGAACTATCAAACAGGCACAATATTTAGATTCCAAATGTGAACTAGCATAAACTGCAATTCAGCAGAAATAATGAAAATGGAGGTGGAGAGTAGAATGGAAGGAAATCTAACATAGCATGGAAGGATCATGGAGAGCAGACCTCTCATAAAGGCCAACAACAAGAAAAGCATTTTAAAAGAGAGTTATACCCTGAGGTGTGAATATTAAATCACTTACTTGCCACCATAGGAACCTTGGAAAGTTGGCTGATTAGTGGATTTATCTAAGAGAGGCAAAGGAGTGGCTTGCAGAGATGATGTGAATTTTGGAAATCAGTCCGTCTCTTTGGCAGTTGGAAATAGACTATTAAAATTGCAAGTTAAAAAAAAAAAGAAGAAACGTGAAAACTCATCAGTACTGAACACCACCCTTCTCCACATATAGGACCTTATTTATAATTCAGCAATTTTTTTGACTTTAGAGGCCTTGATAAGATTGTTCATTGCTCTTATCTAAAATTTGTATAATATTCCTAATATAGCACATATCTGCAAACATCTCTGTCTTCTTACATTTATTCTGTATTTATTATTCCTTTTCTATTTTGTGTGTTTTCCATTCCTGCGTTGCCCACTTTAAACTCTTTATCACTTTCTACATTAAATACCCAACTAAAGCGCCTTTCTCCTCTCAGTCTCCCATGATTACTCAAAACCTCATTGACTCTCCCTGATGTTATCATTTTATAAAAGATCATTTCATTTATTTTCTCAATCACTTTGTGTCAGTATTTGACAGTGAAACAGAATGTGAACCTCTGAAGGCTGAAGCATCACTTGTGTCTTCAGTTAGGGCAGCATGGACTCACTGGATGTCACAGGGGAAAGTATTTACTATAGGAAGGGCCTTACGTCAAAGTAGGCAGAGCTCATGGAGTGGAAACCTAGAATGGTTAAAACTGTAGAAGCAAACAAGCCATCAACTAGTTTTTCTGAAGCACCAGCAAAGGGGAAAAGACAGGGACATGCTTAAAGACAATTATACCCATCCACTAAAGTCACACTTGAAAGTCTGTGGGAAACTCTTGTCTGCATAGTTAACACTGCTTGATGTCTGCTGATTGTCCTGGGGGTGCTATTGTGCAACAAAAATGGACCACAGTCAGGAAGAAAGGCTGGACACAGAACACAAGAATGAGAGGATAAGCAGGAACCTGACACTGTATCTCTCATAGCCATTTCTGACAAAAAGAAAAATTCATGGCTGGTATTTTACCTTCCAAATTTCATATGAACTATTCTTTGCACACCTTAACTCTGGTATCATACAGGAAAAGTGATTCCCATATTCACTAAACTTATGAGAGAGCTTGGCTCAACAAATTAAATAGTTACACTTCAGAGTCCCCAGTGCAGCACCTAACAATAATAGACATTGCTGGGTTTTATTTGCACTCACTCATTATATGCTTATTGATTGTCCACATATTTATTTGAGTTGGAAATAAGCAATATTGTGAAAACATTTTTACATAGCTGTAATGTGGATAAACAGAAAAAGCAATATAACATCATTAATATCAAAGGATCTAGTATTAGACACTGCATATTTTTGCATAAAATATTAATATAAAATTAAAGAGTCAAAAATACTTTCCATTTCTGTTTTCTTTCTATTTTTTTTAAAGGTACTTGTATGACTAAAATAGTGACTTAAAACTGTGTTGGGAATACTAGCTGTGTTTCACTAGCCAAATTGTCTCTAAGATTTGTTTACATAGTAAATAATTCTGTGTATTTAATCATTGTTCTGCATTAAGTCGTTGTCAAAAAAGTGATGAAAAATATATGCAATCAAACATGGCAAATTTGTTTTCATTAGAAAGCTTTTCAATTTCAATTCTGTTTTACTTCCTAATCTTCTTATATGTAACCTCTAGAAACTGCTTGAAGATGAGAGGCACACAGATTGCCTTGCTGCTTCTTATTTCTTCCCCTGGGAATTTTTTTCTCCTTTCCAGCAAGCTTAAAATAATCTCTACATAAACAAATCTTTTCTTTTGTATTTCTTAGCCTTATCTATCAAGTCCATTTCAAGAGTGTGAATATGAACAAAATAATGATATGGATTGAGAGATTCACTAAGACTTACACCAGACTTGAATATTAATGTAGTAAGTTCCTGACTTGTGGGAAAGCAAATTATGAGAGAGGGCCAGCCATATATTTATATTTTGTATAGTGATACCAGACATTTGATTTTTTATTGGTTTTGGTGCAAAAATAAGTAAATATAATAAAATGGACCAATTTTATATTAAATGTAACATATTTACTCAAAAGTTATAAAATATCTGATAACATTTTCTGTATCTGTAATGCTAAAAAGTTTAACAATATATTTTTCATTCCTACAAAATATAATGGAACAAATGCAATGAAAACATTCAAAAATATCTAATCATCACCACAAGACCAGGAGACCTGAGTGGCTTCTGTCCAAATCACTGGTTTAGGTAAAAGGATAATCTTCCAAGTAGACACAGCATTTCATGAATTCTTACAGAAACACAAACACACACATGTGTGCATACACACACATATGTAAACACACCATTAAAATGGATTAAAAAACTTAGGTCACAGTAGTTAATAACTTGTGTGGATATATGTTTATGTGATTGCTATTTTTATAAAAAAAAATCTGAAAGGTAACATATTTTTATATAATAATATGAAGTAATATCTACAGAGACAAATGTTTAGATATCCAATTTAACATTTTGTCTTTTGTTTTTCAGATTTTTATGTATTAAAATATTTCAAAAACAAATTAGAAGAATTTCAAATATTTTGCATCTATAATAGAAGTATATTTATAATTATGAATAGAATTAATTAATCTTTCAATGATTAAAAATTAACCTGAATTGTTGTTTTCATTTCTTTTAAGGTAAGGAATGAATAAATGGATTGTAGAGTAAGATAATGAATGAACAAATAAAACTAGATATGTAATGAGAGACCTGCATGCAAAATCCATTCTCACAATTTCACACTGCAAGAAGACAGAAATACAATAACTGTATGTCTTATGTTTGGATTTTAATTAACCCTGGGTTTTATTTGTAAAATGAGATTTTTCTGTTTCTTTTCATGAAAACAGAAAAATGAGCACATGTTTAAAAATCTTCAATGTATGGGTAAATGACATAAGTACACTGTGATATTGCATGAATAACCCACAAGTAACTTTTATTAGTACTTTTAGTGCATCTATAATTTCTCTGTGGTCACTTTCTCTTCCCCTTTTTTAAAAAATGTTAACTAAATATACATTTAGGCTGATATATAAAAACATAAATTTGTACATGTTAATGTGTGACAGATGATTTTTTTACATATATACATTGCATAATGTTTAAATCCAGTTAAACATAATTATTACCTCGATAATTTATTATTTCTTTATGGCAAAATATTTTATAATTCTGTCATCTAGCTTTTTGAAATATACAGTATATTACTGCTATTACAACACCCAAGTCCATAGAACTCGGGAACTTCTTTTCCTATCTCACTGAAACTTAGCCCCCTTTGAGCAAACATTCCCTATCTGTCCTAACGTCTATTCTCCACAGCCTCTGGCAACTGCCATTCTATTCTTACCTTCTATGAGATCAACATTTTTAGATTTCTATATTAGTGTTGATCATGTGTTGGTTGTCTTTATGTGCCTGGAATGGATGATCTCTTGCCATGTATGAGAAGTTCCAATAATCCTGTTTTCTTTTATTTACATATTAATCATTTATTTTAGTTTATTAATTGACAAATAAAATAATATGTATTTATTTTATGAAGTATTTTTGAAGTATATGTGTATTATTTACTAAATTTATCCAATTAACATTTGTATTATTTCACATAATTATTTTTGTGGTATTGAGGGTCCTCAAAAAGTTAAAAATAGAAGGCAATTGCCTGTATCTTAAAAATATGCAATGTTCCTGTTTGTCTCATATCATGAATTTTAGCTAGTTTTGCTTCAAAAAGGCCAGTGGAAAAGACTCAAAATAATTCTTTTCATTTGAAAACATTTGTTAATTTCTTTTACTTAAGATTATGTTTAACAAAAAAAAATTAAGCCTTAAATGACTAATACAAGAAAATATTTGATTGTATGTTAATTTAGGAGTTTTTCCAAAATGATTTTTTTTTTTTTTTGGTATTGGAGATTGAACTCAGGGGCACCCAACCACTGAGCCACATCCCCAGCCCTATTTTGTGTTTTATGTAGAGACAGGGTCTCACTGAGTTGCTTAGTGCCTCGCCATTGCTGAGGCTGGCTTTGAACTCGCGATTCTCCTGTCTCAGCCTCCCTAAGCGCTGGGATTACAGGCTTGCGCCACTGCACTGGGCTCCAAAATGATCTTCATGGACTCCACTTTTATTTTAAAATTGAGCTATTTTTTTATTTTATTACAATGTATTATAATATATGAATTATATATTTTATATAATTATATAATTTAATTATATACTCCATAAGGCTTTAGTTGTTGAAAAAACAAAACAAAAAAAATTGCTCTGAAATTCTAAGTATAGGCAGGTATCTTCTTATTAATATCTTTGCACCTTTGTCAATGAACTATAACTAATGTTGCTAGATTTGGAAAAAAAAAATACTGAGCTAATTTTAGTTTCAGATATAGCCAAATAATTTTTAGTATAGTATGTCTTGAATATAGGAATAGGACATACTATTAAAGTAATTGTTTAGCTAACATTCACATTTAACAGAACATTCTGTATTCAATCTGAAAACTCTGGTTCCAGTCCTGACGGTAAACACTATTTAAATACCTGTCACTCTCATGATCATACAGAGTTGTAAGTGCTTCTATGATGGGGAGAAAATGCTGAAGGCTTCAAATCAAACCACCAAGCTGTTGTGTTTTTCATATAAAATAAACCAAGCTAATGCCTTCACAGGTGGTAATCTATTGCAGGAGCTGACACATCTTTAATTACAATATTTTAAATGTAAGTACATCTTTTTATTGTACATTTTGAGTTATTCGACAAATTTATTTATTACCAAATACAAAGATGTATATCTGCTGAAGAATTCATTTAGTAAGAATAGTTAAAAACAGCACAATGTGAATTAGTTCTTTTATTTGTATGCAGAAAAAAACATAGACTACTGCTTTTTCTTCTGAAAAAGTTAATTAATTTTATTGCTTTTGTTTTCTAAGATATAAAATAATAAATAAGATACATCTGAATGCAAAGGTATTTGGAATATGATGATAATAGTGGAAAAAATTGAAGTATAAAAAGTGCTATGCATAAAAGAAAAATACCCAAATGTTATGTATGTAGTCATTGAAGTGAAATAGTTTTACATAAACATTTGGTTAAAAGAAAAATTTCTTATTTATTCAGGAAGAAATCCTGTAAGTGAATATTATGACACATGTCACTCTTTTTCTCATTTTGTCTCTAACTATTTTTCTGGGAGGAATTTTAAAAGACTTACAGATGTCATTATAAAGTCACCATAACCGAGTTTGTGCTTCACATTAAACAATTCACAATTTTATGGTAAAAAGGTTTTCTTCTAGTCCATTTATATTCCACTATAACAGCTATTTTGAAACAATTAAAAATCTCATTTGGAGTTCACTAGAGTTATCCCATTCTCAATCATTTATTCTAAATAAATTTATTACATTCACTTTTTATGTATACAGAAACTGGATTTAATTTTATTTATTTAAAATGTACTCAATAACAGGTTAACATCTGGGAAGATGAAATGTTCTAGAAAACTTTTTTGCAAATTTTTTGTTGTTTCAGATAGAGAAAACAGTACACCAAAGAACTTTAATCTGGTCATGGTAAACTCTGAGAGTTGCCTCTTTCAGCTATAATAACCACTATAATCATGTATTGAAGCAAACAGAAATGAACCAAGCCTTGAAACTACCATATGGCAAAGGAGTAAATGAATATTTTTTAAGAAAGCATTTTTAAATACATTGAAAAAAATAAAATAAAATGTATTCCATTTAGAAAAATCTGTCAAATATGTACCTAGATTTTTAATAAATTATGCCTTTTTAATTTTATTATCTTTTATGTCAACCAATTTTTCAAGAAAGTTGAGAAAGTGGCTAATAATTTTTGTGTCTTTAAGGAAAGAAAAAAATTAATTCCCTATAAAAAGAAATCATCACTGACTGAATAAAAAGATAATTTATCCCATAGTTTCTATTCTCAAATATTTCTGCTTAATTTTTATATGTTATTTTAGTTATCTTGCAGCATAAATGACTACTGTCTTACTTATGAAAATATTAGGCATAAGGTATTTATTCCTTTGATATCATGTCATCAAAATAAAGAAAATGCAGGCTAGTTAATCAAAATGAAAAATGCATTAAAAATGATTCAACATGTTCATGTACTTTTAATTCTTTTCAAAGCAGATCTTCTTTCCATATTTATATAAAATATAGTCAGCTTATTGGAACATATCTTTAAGATATTTTCTGGAATACACTTATTTTTAAAGTATAATACAAGCCCCTAGGTTTTAGTCAAAACAACTATGATCATTTAAATAAGTCTAGAGATCTAATGTACAGCATGAGGTTTATTGTTGATGATATTGCATTGAATATTGAAAATTTGTTATGTGTAAATTTTATATGTTCTTGAATTATGCGAAATGATGGATGTTAATTGGCTAAGCTATAGGAATTATTTCACTATCTATATATGTGTTATTATATTTTATATTGAATATTCACAATGTATATCTCTACATGCATATTTCCAGCCTGCCTCTGTATGTGCATGCATGCATGGTAATTCCAGATACAAGTGTCTTTGATTTTCTAAAGTACCAATAATTACTGAGCACATGACATGTGCTTAGTTTTGTGCTGAACTCTCAAAAGAAACTATTGAGTAAAAAAAAAAAAACAAAAAAACAGAATTCTTGTCCTCCAACTAAAGAAGAGATATTTTTCAAATAATTATAAATACATTATTAAAATTTATAATATTTTTTAAAGAAAGGGGATTTGTTTATGAGAATGTATCTGAGAGAACTAGAAGACTAGATACATGTATATTGTCATGAGTTGATAGGCAAACCCGGAAGAAAATAATTATTCCAATGAATGTAAATTGGTGATCCTTCATTAATATCATTTTGTGGTAGTTTAAGAAGCAAAGATGAGGCTGGGCATGGTGGTGGACGCCTGTAATCCCAGTGGCTCCGAAGGCCAAGGCAGGAGGATCGTGAGTTCAAAGGCAGCCTCAGCAAAAGCGAGGTGCTAAGCAACACAGTGAGACCTTGTCTCTAAATAAAAATACAAAATAGGGTTGGGAATGTGGCTCAGTGGTCAAGTGCCCCTAAGTTTAATCTCTGGTATACCACCCCCATGGGGGGGGGTAAGCAAAGGTGAGAGAAGCTGAAATTTGGGTAAGTCTACTAAAACATTAAAATTGCCACCAATTATGAATGGTAACCAGCACAACTAGTGCCTTCCTAAGGTGAGATCACAAGACATCAGTATCACAGAAGGTAGAGTTTCTTGAGAAATGAGATAAATAAAAAGGAAACAAAAAACAAAACAGTAGCACCAAAGGAAAAGTGTCAGGACGCGTTGAGTTTCTATTTATTTTTCTAATTTTGGCTATACCCTCTCACTTAGGAAGGGTGTAAGTACACTTTTAAAAACAATAGATGATATGTGATTTATTGATAGATGCTTGGTTATTTGGGATGTGTGAGATGAAGTTAATAAATATAGATAATGAGAAAGTAACAAGAATACAATAGGAAAACAATATATATCTGCAATAAGAAAGAGGTTCTTAATATATGAAATGAAATAAATGCTGTTTATTTATTCCTGTTTCCATCATCCAAAGTGAAAATGTTTATTTTTATTGTATTTCTACCACTAATGGTCACTATTTATGAGTCTTTTGTGCTTTCTAATGTTTTATAGATTCCTACATAATTGATAGGAGCTTAATTTTTCAGTACTGGATCATTAAGAATGTATTTTTTAAATAAATTCCTTTATATTGCATATCAGTACTTTCATCTATAAGAAATTTGAACAATCTGGAATAGTCTGCACTATGGAATTCTTAAGTAACACCCTGCTCTTAATTAGAAGAAATAAACTTCTGGAATTATCAGTAATTCTTAATTTGTGGAATTTAACATGGAATTATGTAATAGCATATATTTCTACCTCACTCACTCAGTATGTTTTAAGAAATATTATATACTTTTTCACAATATGTTTGATAGGTGTTTACTCCACAATTTCAGTTATTATGTTTGACATATTGTCTCCTAAGATTTATAAAATGCATAAAAATACATTATTTGCTAAAATAATTTTCTAATTTTCTGCTATGATCTTTACAGTGATATATAGAGTACCCAAATAGTTTAGTTTTAATAGAACCTACAGATAAGAAGTGACATTTTTTATATAAGGTGACCTCTAGAAATTGGAGAAGAAAATTGTTAATTTTCTATTTCTTAGAAGCCTGTGCAGCACCATTTCTTCTATGACCTGAAGTGAATTTCCCTTACTAGCATATAAACTATTTTAGAATTTAAAACTTGTTTAGAAATTCACTGAAATGTAAATAGTCAATAGCCATTCTGCCATGATCAATTACTTCTATAAAACCCCTTAAAATAAAATAAGTAAATGATAAAACCTAACTATATTCAACTCAAATTGTTCTAATTTACTTCCACCTCTCATGGTGGTGGAATGATATCTATCACACTTATACACATAAACTGGAAAAATACATACAATCATTTGAAGATATTGAATACAACATGACACCAACACCTGTTGGATCTAGGTAAGAAGGACACATGGAGAAGAAGTTCTAGTAAGCTTGTAATTTCCCATTGGTAGATGTAAATAATAGATGTCTACAATCTCTTTCTACTTCTCTGTGGAAAAATTGGCATTGATGCATGTGTGTGTGTGTGTGTGTGTGTGTGTCTGTATGTGTGTGTGTGTACATATATATAAATACATATGTACATATATATATAATATTTACCAGAGTTAGAATATCAACTGTTCAACTAAGCAAAACTGCACAGTTTACAAAATGACTTACAATTTGTAAACTGCCTTTTGATTAGGATCAGGGCTATGCTCAGAGAACTATTGTAACAGAGAATGGTGCCCAGTGTGGTGGTGCATGCCTGTAATCCTCATGGCTCAGGAGGCTGAGGTAGGAGGATTGCAAGTTCAAAGCCAGCCTCAGCAGATAAGCAAGGCCCTAAACAACTTAGTGAGACCTATATGTACATATTTTTTTTGAAGTGTTGGAGATGTTGCTTAGTGGTCAAGCACCCCTGGATTCAATATGTAGTGACAAAATAAATAAATAAATAAAAGTACTAGCTCAATCACTCACAAAACACCTTCACTTAGAGTCCAGCTTAAACGCATAAGAGATGCATCTCAAGTGACAGTCTGAGTTTTCCGTCCTGTACAAAGAAACCTTGATACTGGGGTGAACTATTACAGATGTTTGAATTTAATTTTCCAAGTTAGCTGAAGTGGCAATTTCCAGACACTTACCCATACTTATCTCCAATGGCAAGATCAATTCTAAAGTCTAAATTGAGATTTGGGGGCATGCAAAAGTATCACTGGGCAGGAGAAAGAGACAAAAGTTGGACTTTAGGATTTTCAAAGCAAGATGGAATTGTTGGACTAAGATTCTAAGAGAAATGGAACGTCAGAAAAGTTTACCCAATTTCCGCCTGCAATTCCCTCCTAGTATTTGTTAGCTGGTAAACAGTGGTGGAGAGATGAAGAAAATAAGCTGGAACCTGACAAATACAAACAGATTTCAGTATTCTTTTACTCAAATTACTAAGTAATAAAACAACTAATTTCAAGTAGACTGCAATAGGAAGAAGAAACACAAAGAACTAAGGTAATCTCCAAAATTAATAAAAATAAAAACTAATAGAAAAGAAATTGAATAATAATAATTCTTGGCTAACTGAAGGAAATTGAACAATAAAATCCAACTTATTTTAAAACCCTCATAATTTTGAAGCCAAATAGAGGCATTACAAGAAAGGATAGTATTACTCAATTTCTCTCATGCATAAAGATGCACAAGTTCTAAACCAGATATTAAGAAATGAGTTCCAGCAATATATAAAAATTCTGTATCACCAATAAGTAGAGAGTATTCTTGGATTCCTCAAAGATTATATATAAATATGCAACATACACTTGCTTGGTATCAGTACTCATGTAGTAAATGCTATTTAAACAGCATTATGTTGACACATACACATGAGAATCTCTTAAAAAATAGATGAGGGTAACTGTCTAATTTCCAGTGCTGATGACAAACTGATTATTTCAAGTAATAACGTTCAGGAAATTGTTTGATTATACATTCTAAAGCTTAACACATGCATAAGCATTCCATATCCCAGCAATTTGGGGACATATATGCAACTAACTTGAGTACATATTGTATGGACATATACGTAATTCCCTAATAACCACATACTTGAAACAAATCAAAGGTTCAACAAGAGTGAAAAATACAAATGCAGGTCAGTTCTCCAAGTGGCAGTGGACCAACCCAGTTGTGCCCTATTCTACTGCAGAATGTGTTGTGAGTCCAACATCCTGAGATAAAAAGGCACTGGCTAGAATTATTTGGACTCTGTTCCATTCCTCCTAGAAGCAGGATGACCTGCAACACTTTAGCCCAAAATATCATATAATCTCAGGGTATAAAACCCTGGGCTATAAAACCTTAGGGTATAAAATCTACAATGAGCTGCTTTCTAGGGTCCCTCAGCTATCATGCAAGTGGGAAACATGCAATCTAGAATCCATCTGCCTTGGACAGGTTTCCTGAGCTTTAGGGGACACCTATTATGAATCTTAGGGTTCTGTTTTCCTTTGATATTTCCCTGTAAGTAATAAACCCACTTCATGTAACATGTGTGAGTGTTCTGTCTCAGCAGAACTATGTAAATAATTAAGAGTGAAGCTCAGGATGCACTGAACTGAAATGGTGAACAGGGCACGGTGAAATTGCTTTTCAACAAATAAAATATGCAGTATTTACACAATGAAGTACTACACCTCAATAAATGAAATAAAATGAACTCCCACTACATACAATAAGGTCTATGAACTTCACGAGAGTACGTTGAGTGAAAGAAGTCAAGCACAAAATATTTCATACATTATGATTTCATTTACATGAATTTTTTAAAGAGATGAAACAAATACCTAATGATTTTATAGACTGAGAAGGCACAAGAGGGAATGGAATTTTTCTGTAGCACTGGAATATTTCTTATTGCAATCTTAATTTTTAAAATTAATCCACTTATAATCTTTATGTGTATAAAATTTATGTCATACTTACATTTTGTTTAACTGCTTGCAGGTATTATGCAAAATATTAGTTGTCACATGTGTCTAGATTGACAATTATTTTAAATTGTTGCATTCTCAGATGCCATGAAAATCATTGTCATAAATGGATCTCCAAATTGAAAGGATGCATTAGACACATGAAAATATACAAACAAATTTTTAGTTCCATAAGTACAGAAGTGTGCACTTTTATTGAAATAGCATTTTATGGAAATGCTGAGGGAAAATCAATTAATTCTAAAGGGGAAATGAAGAAAAGGTCCATGGAGTATAATTTAAACTTGTAAATGAAAAGGTGCTTAGAATTTAAATAAGTAATAGGGCATTGGGAGGATTTGTTAAGCAGAATATGTTAAACTTAACAAATCATGTTAAACTACGAATCTCTAGGCTGCTTAATCCAGGCAAAGTATGCTTGATTCTGAGACAAATAGTATTATCATAAAATCAATGACATTTCATACAGCAGTGGTGATTCTGACATTTCCAAATGTGGAAAGTTTTTTTTTTTCAACCAAAATAAAATCGGTTCTTGAATAACCTTTACAATCCACAGTAGAACTCAGAAAAAAAGGAAAATCATCAGAGCATTGCAACAGAAAGTACAGAGGGAAAAATCTTTCCTGAAATAATAGGGGGCAGGTGTTTTTTTGAAAATCATTAGGTGCTGACTCTTCTTATGTTCCAGGACTGCATAGAGTCTCAGTGCCTGTTAGCAAAAAATAGTATTTTTTTAACCTATAAAAATACCTTGAAAAAGAAGACAGTGAAAGTGTGAACACTGAGCATTTGCAGCTAGAGGAACTGAGAAGTCTCTGCGGTCATTATAGAATCTCTGATACATGGCAAATGACAGCTCTGTCACAGAATGGGGTCTAATGGAGACAGCATCAGACACAGACAAAGACTGGTGGATAATGCAGCACATGAATGATGGAGCTGAGGCATTTTTTATACCATGTCTGCAATGTTTAACCATGAATGATGGCACAGTGTTGAATTTGATTCTTTTTAATTGTGTTTGAAATTGCTATTTATTTCATTGTCTGGTTTAAGAAAATCTGAGCAAACTCTTGATAAGTAAAAAGGATTGATTCTGAAAAAAGGAGAAATATCCCTTTGTGAGGTATAAAGCTACAGGGAGAGGCTAGTCAAATATAAGATCTTGTCCCTGTCTTCACCAGGACCCGTCCTGAATGTTACAACAAGGCATCAGGTGACACTATGCAGCCAAATGACAACCAAAGGCTTAATACTGGAATTCAGTAAGGGGATGATTGAGATCTACAGTTTCCAAAGGCAGATTGATCCTGCTCTGCATCCTATCTAGTTTGAGTAAAGCAGACTAGAGCTGAGTTATCACAGGATTGGACTAAAACAGGAATGATAAACCATTAGCCATCATGGAGGGATCAAAGGACACTACTCTTGAGGTGTGTTGCAGAATAATAGAACAGGAGAAGACACATGAGCTTGAATAACTGCTAGCTCTAGAGCAGGTACTTTGTTGGAAGAAACTCCAAGCGAGGGATAGTCTAGGTATTGAGTGCCTGATAATAAAAGGATTAAAGTAAGTCTATTTTTTGTAATAGGATTAGAATGTTTACATAGAATGAGAGACCTGAGAACCAAGTATTGACAGTCTAAGCTTGGGCAAAACTACTGCACCTGAGAAATGGAATAGAACCCAAGGAAGTCATAAACAAGATGGAAGAGATTTTTTTCCTGAGGCATTTCTGTAACAACTGCAGATCCTAATAGTAGTGTGACATTTAAACTACAGAAATACAGAAAAGTACCAAATATATATGTAGATAGATAGATATAGATATAGATATATAGATATAGATACACACACACATACACAATAATAGGCAAAAAATATACATACACACACATATATATGTGTTTATATATATATACATATATATGCATATATATATTTTCTTTGACAAATGAACAACTCAATATTTTCTATTTTTACCAGGCATACATTTTAAATGTTCCTATATATTAATTCATTTTTACAAATAGTTTCATAAAACATAAAGTCCCTTAGAACCTTTCCTCCACTGCTGACTGCTGACAAGTCAAGTTTCACTTGTTATCTTCAGAGGAAATAACTGTCATATGCTTAAAGTATATCATATGTGACAGTTCTATTCCTTTTTTTAATAATATTGTTTGTTTTCCAAATTGTACTAATTCAACCTGTAACAAAGTTTTCATGGGAACTATTTTATAGTATGATTGTGATATTTTTAAATATTTTTTCCAAAATTAAGACATGTAAATAAAAAGTCATTTCTTTATTTTATGTGGATTGCTCAGGTGTCTCTTATAAAAATCAAATAACTGTAAGTACAAGTCTATTTCTGTCCTGTTCTAATGATATGTTTGCCATTTCTTGTGTCAATACCATATTGTCTTAATGGCTGTAATTTTATGGCTAAGTTGTAAAATAAGGTAGTGGATTCATCCAACTTGTCTTCCTTTTTAATATTGTTTTCTTCTTCTTTAATATTGTTTGCTCTTCTACTACCTTTTTATTTCCTTGTAAAATTTAGGCTTGGAATGCCAGTTTTTAAAAAGTCTTAGGGGATTTTATTGGCAATACACTGACACTGTAAATCAATTTTAAGAGCATTGACATTCCAAGAATATTGAACCTGAGATAGGGGTTCCAAGATGGCAGCTTAGACAGTCTCCTCCGTGATAGTCTCTCCAGGAAGGAAGCCAGAAGTAGTGGAAATACCACCTTTCAGCCAGCTTCTTGACATCATCTTCCGGCACACCATCCCCCTCAGGAATTTCACTCGCATGTATGCACGCAGGGCCACCAAGCAGCAGCGATTGCCACAAATAACGTGACTTCAGCAGCGATCAGCAGAACACAGCTGCAGTGTGCGGGGTCCCAGCCCAGGGCCTGAGCCCAGGATTTGCCCCGGGTGGGCGGGGCTTGCTTCTACATGGGATACCTGGCTCCAGCACCCACCCAACCACGTAGGACCCCTAGCCGTTGCTTCTGTGGACAAACCATCTCCTGAGCGGGACCCCTGGCTACTGTTCTTTGTGGATCTACATCTAACATGGCAGAACTACCTGCACCAAGGGGCATGAGACAGCACCTGGGAACAAACTTTGACATCAACACAACACACCGGGAAACAGCTTATCCACTAGGGAACCAGCATATCCACCAGCGGCCCAGAGCTACACCCTGCTGTGAAACCCACACCCTGGAAACCAGTGGGGAAAGTCCAGCAAGCAACAGACAATGCCACCTACTGGAGGTGAAAGGAACCATACTTGTTTATTTACACTGAGACTTAATTTTTTTTATTTTTTTATTTATTTTTTATTTTTTATTTTTTTATTCTTAGTTTTTATTTTATTCTTTACCTTTTTCTCCTAATATTTCTATTGTTTAATCTTTTGTTTTATTTCTCTGCTCTTTTCTTCTTTCCTTTCTTTCCTTTTCCTTCCCTTTTATCTCTCTCACTCTTTTCCTACCCTCTAATCCCCAACAGCTGTGAAACCAAGTATTTATTATACAGTGGGATATGGTAAATTGGGACTTCTGAACTGTATACTAGAGTGGTATTACATATTCTTGTAACTCCTACTTGCATATGTTTTATTTTTCTTGCTATGATCTCACCTCGCTGTACTCTATTTTCTTCCTCCTTACTGATATTCCCCAACTCTCTGTCACTCTTTCTAGTAACAGCCAACTTCTCTTCAATTCCTTTTTCAAGCTTTCTAAGATCTAATAACCATATCCTCACTTCCTACTACCCCAAAATTCTATTCTACACCCCACCCTCAAGTTTCCCTAGCCCACCAACAGAAACTATAGACCCATGTGCAAACTTATTGTTTACATAATACATTGTAAAGGAACTCATAATTGTTATATATTATGACTAAACTGTAAATGTATTTGGGAGCTATTAGGAGTTACTTGGTTTGAAACTATATATTGCTTGTATTGAGATCAATCAATATTGGTCTTCCTTTAAAGGAGAGGTATTGAAACCCTTCAGGGAAACTATACCCATATAGGAGTAAAAACTATAACAACTTGGATCAGCAGAGATAGAAGGAAAGACACACAAACATCATGAAAAAACAAGGGAAGAAAGTGACTCAAACAAACCAAGATACTACACCATTAGAATCCATGGTCAGTATGGCAGAAGAAATGACAGAACAGGTATTCAGGATGTACATAATGTTCGGTGACTTAAAGAGTAATATAAGAGAGCAAGCCCAGTCAGCAAAAGACCATTTTGATAAAAAGATACATAGGCAAATACAGGAAGTAAAAGATCACTTCAATAAGGAGATAGAGATTCTGAAAAGGAACTAAACAGAAATCCTTGAAATGAAAGAAACAATAAACCAAATTAAAACTCAATAGAAAGCATCACCAACAGATTAGACCACTTGGAAGACAGAACCTCACATACTGAAGACAAAATATTTAACCTTGAGAATAGAGTTGACCACACAGTGAAGATGGTAAGAAACCATGAACAGAACATCCAAGAACTATGGGATAACATTAAAAGACCAAACTTATGAATTATTGGGATAGAGGAAAGCATAGAATTCCAAACCAAAGGAATGAGCAATCTATTCAATGAAATAATATCAGAAAACTTTCCAAATATGAAGAATGAATTGGATAATCAAATTCAAGAGGCTTACAGGACACCAAATGTACAAAATCACAACAGACCTACACCAAGGCACATCATAATGAAAATGCCTAACATACAAAATAAGGAGAGAATCATAAAAGGTACAAGAGAAAGGAATCAGATTACATATAGGGGGAAGCCAATTAGGGTCACTGCAGACTTCTCAACCCAGACCCTGAGAGCAAGAAGATCAGGACAAAGCATATACCAAGTGCTAAAAGATAGTGGATGCCAACCAAGAATCTTATATCCAGCAAAATTAAGTTTTAGGTTTGATGATGAAATAAAAACTTTCCAAGATAAACAAAAATTAAAAGAATTCACAGCAAGAAAGCCAGCACTACAGAACATACTTGGTAAAATATTCCATGAGGAGGAAATGAAAAACAACAATGAAAACCTGCAGAGGGAGAAGCTACACTAAAGGCCAATCAAAGGAGAAACCCAGTCAAGTTAAAAACTAAGAATAAAACAAAATGTCTGGAAATACAAACCATGTCTCCATAATAACATTGAATGTCAATGACTTAAACTCAGCAATTAAAAGATACAGACTGGCAGATTGGATTTAAAAAAAAGACCCAACAATATGCTGCCTCCAAGAGACTCATGTCATAGAAAGAGATACTCACAGATTGAAGGAGAAAGGATGAAAAAAATATATATCACTCATGTGGACTGTGTAAACAAGCAGGAGTTTCCATCCTCATTTCAGATAAAGTAGACTTCAAACCAAAGTTAGTGAAAAGGGATAAAGAAGGTCATTAAATACTGCTTAAGGGAATCATACATCAACAAGACATAACAATATTAAATATCTATGCACCAAAAAATGGGGCAGCCATGTTCGTCAAACAAACACTTCTCAAATTCAAGAACCAAATAGATCCCAACACAGTAGCATTGGGTGACTTTAACACAACTCTCTCACCACTGGACAGATCTTCCAAACAAAAACTAAACAAAGAATCTACAAGACTTAATAGAACAATCAATGGTCTAGACTTAATTGATATATATAGACTATTCCATCCTTCAACAAGCAAATACATGTTTTTCTCAGCAGCACATGGATCCTTCTCCAAAATAGATCATATGCTATGCCACAAAGCAAGTCGTAGTAAATTCCAAAAAATAGAGATATTACCCTGCATTCTATCTGACCATAATGGACTGAAACTAGAAATTAATGACAGTTTTAAAAAAAGAAGCCACTACAACACCTGGAGACTCAATAATTTGCTATTGAACAATGCATGGATAACAGAAGACAGCAGGGAAGAGATAAAAAAAGTTCTTGGAGGTAAAAGAGAACTCTGATACAACATACCAAAATCTCTGGGACACTGTGAAAGCAGTGCTAAGAGGAAAGTTTATTGCATTAAGCTCATATATTCAAAGAGGTAAAAGTCAACAAATCAATGACTTGACACTACAACTCAAAGCCCTAGAAAAAGAAGAACAAAGCAACACCAAAAGAAGTAGAATACAGGAAATAATTAGAATCAGAGCTGAAATCAATGAAATAGAAACTCAAGAAACAATCTAAAAAATTGATGAAACAAAAAGCTGGTTCTTCGAAAAAATAAACAAAAATGACAAACCCTTAGCCACCCTAACAAAAAGAAGGAGAGAGAAAACCCAAATTACCAAAATTTGTGAGGAAAAAGGAAATATCACGACCGACCCTGCTGAAATACAGAGGATAATCAGAAACTATTTTGAAAACTTATATTCCAGAAAATAGAAAACCCTAAAGACACTGACAAATTCCTAGAGACATATGACCTACCCAAACTGAACCAAGAAGACATACATGACTTAAACCGATCAATTACATGCAAGGAAATAGAAGAGGCCATCAAGAGCCTTCCAACCAAGAAAAGCCCTGGACCAGAAGGATTCTCAGCTGAGTTCTACAAGACCTTCAAAGAAGCACTAACTCCAATACTCCTCAAATTATTTCATGAAATATAAAGGAAAGGAACCCTTCCAAACTCATTCTATGAGGCTAGTATCACCCTAATTCCAAAACCAGACAGAGATACGTCAAAGAAAGAAAATTTCAGACCAATATCCCTGATGAATATAAATGCAAAAATTCTCAATAAAATTTTGTCAAATCGCATACAAAAGCTTATTTCATTCCAGCGATGAAAGGTTGGTTCAACATTCAGAAATCAATACAGGTAATCCATCACATCAATAGACTTAAAGATAAGACTCACATGATTCTATCATTTGACACAGAGAAAGCATTTGACAAAATACAGCACCTTTCATGTTCAAAACACTAGAGAAACTAGGGATAGTAGGAACATACCTCAACATTGTTAAAGCAATGTATGCTAAGCCTAAGGCCAACATCATCCTAAATGGAGAAAAATTGGAAGCATTCCCTCTTAAAAATTGGAACAAGACAGAGATGCCCTCTCACCACTCTTATTCAATATAGTCCTTGAAACTCTAGCCAGAACAATCAGACAGACGAAGGAAATTAAAGGGATACAAATAGGAAAAGAAGAACTCAAACTATTATTTGCAGACGATATGATTCTATACTTAGAGGATTCAAAAAGTTCCACCAGAAAACTTCTAGAACTGTTAAATGAATTCAGCAAAGTTGCAGGATATAAAATTAATATCCATAAATCAAATGCATTTCTATACATCAGTAATGAGTCCTCTGAAAGAGAAATTAGAAAAACTACTCCATTCGCAATAGCCTCCAAAAAAATAAAATACTTTGGAATCACTCTAACAAGAGTGGGGAAAGACCTCTACAACGAAAATTGCAAGACACTAAAGAAAGAAATTGAAGAAGATCTTAGAAGATGGAAAGACGTCCCATGTTCCTGGATAGGCAGAATCAATATTATTAAAATGGCCATACTACCCCAAATGCTATACAGATTCAATGCAATCCCAATTAAAATCCCAAAGGCCTTTCTTATAGAAATAGAAAAGGCAATCATGAATTTCATTTGAAAAATTAAGAGACCCAGAATAGCCAAGGCTATCCTGAGCAAGAAGAGTGAAACAGGAGGCATCAGAATACCAGACCATAAATTTTACTACAAAGCAATAGTAACAAAAACGGCATGGTACTGGCACCAAAATAGACATGTAGACCAATGGTACAGAATAGAAGACACAGAGAGTAATGCACATAAATACAGCTATCTCATACTAGACAAAGGTGCCAAAAACATACATTGGAGAAAAGATAGCCTCTTCAACAAATGGTGCTGGGAAAACTGGAAATCCATATGCAGTAAAATGAAATTAAACCCCTATCTCTCACCATGCACAAAACTCAACTCAAAGTGGATCAAAGACCTAGGAATTAGACCAGAGACCCTGTGTCTAATTGAGGAGAAAGTAGGTCCAAATCTTCATCACGTGGGATTAGGCCCCAAATTCCTTAACAAGACTCCTATAGCATAAGAAATAAAAGCAAGAATCAATAAATGGGATGCACTTAAACTAAAAAGCTTCTTCTCAGCAAGAGAAACTATCAATGAAGTGAACAGAGAGCCTACATTCTGGGAGCAAATTTTTGCCACATGCACATCAGACAGAGCACTGATCTCCAGGATATATAAAGAACTCAAAAAACTTAACACCAAAAAAACAAACAACCCAATCAATAAATGGGCTAAGGAGCTGAATAGAAACCTCTCAGAAGAAGATATACAATCAATAAACATATATATGAAGAAATGTTCAACGTCTTTGATTTGCATTAGAGAAATGCAAATCAAAACTACTCTCAGATTTCATCTCACCCCAGTCAGAATGGCAGCTATTCAAAATAACAGCAACAATAAGTGCTGGCAAGGATGTGGTGATAAATGTACACTCAAACATTGCTGGTAGGATTGCAAACTGGTACAACCAATCTGGAAAGCAGTATGGAGATTTCTTAAAAAACTTGGAATGGAACCACCATTTGATCCAGCTATCCCACTCCTTGGCCTATACCCTAAAGACTTAAAAACAGCACACTACAGTAAAGCAGCCACTTCAATGTTTATAGCAGCACAATTCACAATTGCAAAATTGTGGAAGCAACCCAGATGCCCTTCAATAGATGAATGGATAAAGAAACTGTGGTACATATACACAATGGAATATTATTCAGCAATAAAAGAGAATAAAACTATGGCATTTGCAGGCAAATGGATGGAATTGGAAAGCATTATGCTAAGTGAAGTAAGCCAATCCCAAAAAACCAAATGCCGAATGTTCTCTCTGATTAGTGGATGCTGATACA
>PVHX01022525.1:0-27566 GCA_004024805.1 Geosciurus inauris | reverse complement strand
ATATATAAATTGCTATATATATGTATATATATATAAAATATATAAAATTTGGTACCAATCCCTGGTACCAAAGGTAAAAACAATTTATATATATGTGTGTATATATATATATATACACACATATATATAAATTTATATATGTATATATATAAAATATATAAAATTTATATATCTAAATTTATATATATCTAGATATATATAAATATATACATTTATATATATTTATATATATCTATCTATATATACATATATATGTATATACATATATATACATATATATACATATATATCTAGACATATATATCGATATATATGTCTAGATATATATAATATAAAATATATAAAATTTATATATATATAAAATATATAAAATTTATAATATATATATATATAAAAATTGTTTTTACCTTTGGTACCAGGGCTTGAACCCAGGGGCACTCAATCACTAAGCCCCACAACACCCAGCCCTTTTTTGTATTTTATTTAAAGACAGGGTCTCACTGAGTTGCTTAGGGCTTCACTAAGCTGCTGAGGCTGGCTTTGAACTAATGATCTTTCTGCCTCAGCCTTCTGAACTTCTGGGATTACAGGCATGTGCCACTGTGCCTGGCTCATCATGTATTTTAACCATCTTAGATATTTCTTGCTCTGAAATAAAAACGGGAGTCAACTCTTCTTTTGCTTTTTGATACAAGCATTTCAAACTATGTTTGATAAAAGAAATAATCAAAACCATGAGTACTGAATATTTCTCCATGGACATTATTGCTACCTCAGGGGCAGTAGACAAATGCCAGCAAGGTGAAGCCCCCTTACATTGCTGATTGTATCTCACATACTGATAAATTCAAGCTCAATAGTTTAATGCTATGCCTTTAGCATCCACTTACAATGGGAACATGTGGTGATTTCACATATGACAGCTGGCTTCCACACCTCAAAATATACATTTGAGCATCTGGAGCAGAAGGGATAAAATCAAGAAGCATTCTTGCTATTTTTTTTAAGGAGAATATTGGATAGTATACATAATTACTTTTTAACCCTCAGAAAATAGGCAGGGGCAAGTTATACCTAGAGAAAATTTGCCCCCATTCTCTAAGGATATCTCACTTTTTATCCAGCCCTTCAAACTGGGCCTAGAAAAGTGGACAAAAATAAAACAAAGTGCAAACAGAAATCCAGAAAGAAAGAAGATAAGATTTGGAATCTCAAATCTTATCAGCTATAGGGCCTAAACTAATGTCTAAAACTTTTTAAGTTTCCCTTGCTCAGTTATCAAAAGATACATAGTGAGCATGGAGATCATTAGGAAATTAAATGTAGGAAGCACAGACTTTTGAATGTTGTTACTTTTATGCACCATGTATTTTAAGTTATATAGTTAGTTTCTTTAACCATTGCCCTCTCTGGATCTACATTTAGAATGAATTTGAAACAACAGACTTGCTTTTCTTTCAGAGAGATATAGTTTTTAAGAGAATAGAAGGACAGACGGGTGTTTGAGAGATTCATACATCTGAGTTCAGCTTTTGTTTTATGAGACTGCATTTATTTGGTAGAAATTTTATTTCTAAGAGGTATTCTACATGGAGCAGGGCAGAGCACCTCCATAGAATTTTTTAACTTATCTTCTACAACTGGTGCTATTTGTATCTATTAGTAACAGCATTGTCACCTTCATCCTAAGGAGACAGTTTCACAAGGTCATTGATGAGGTCAGCAGCAATAGCCATCTCTAAAAGATCCAATCAGGCCTGCAATAGCATCAGGGTGACTGTTTGTTTATCCATTTAATCTTTAATTTATTTTTCAAAACTGTTATTTTGAGTTTATCACCTATTTCATACTTGTATAATAAGGTTCAAAGATCTGATTTTTTTTCATACGGAATTTTTGAAACATAATAGCATTGTGATATCTGTGTAACCTACCACTGACTCTGAAATAAGGGGAAAACATTTGAATTGTGTTTTATTGTTTGACACTACAATAATGAGTTCATGCATGGAACAACCTATATACTAACATTAACAGGATATGTGTTCAAGACATACCCTATATTGGATGGTTAGATAGCTTCAAAGTAATTAGTTAAGGATTTAGACATGGATATTTTCTATATCTGGCATATTGTTTCTAAGCAAACTCCCTGGATTATATCTATCTATCCCAAAAGGGGAAAAGAAAATAAAAATTATATAGTTATATAGTATATTTTATACATAATTATATGTCTGTTTTCTCTCACATATGTATACACATGTATATATGTATATACATTTATACACATACGCATATTTTAACTGATGATAAGAAAACAAGAAAGTTGAAAGTTGATTTGGTTCTTTTGAATGAAGTAATGAGACAAACAAAATACAGGTTCACAACTGTTGAGTGGAAATTTGGATTTTGGATATGAGTATGTCAACTGTGTATATTAAGGGTAAACTGTAATACAGGACAATAAATATCTCACTAGGCTACTTTCAGTCTTTTCATTGTTTATGGTGTTGATCCACCAGAATGTGTGTGGCCATGTCATTGTTATTTAAAAGAGGGAATTTGATTCAAATTTAAAATTTTCAATTAGAATCATATCCTTCAACTTTCATAGTCTTTGATTAATTTATCTGAAGAGCTATTAAGATGTTTGCATATGTTCTATCTCTTTCAACTTCTATGGCATGATGTTATTATTTGTTTCTCATTTTTTAAGTTCTGTTAGAGATTTCCATATCTGTGGAGAATAGAGTTGTTCAAATAAAAGCTGCAATTATTTTAAAGATCACTCTCAATAATCTTCATATCCCAGAACCACATTATCTCAAAACTGGAAAAACAATGTCACCAAATATTTGACCAATCCCCACCTTTAAAGACCAATCACACTTAAAGGTGTGATTTTTCCTGAAATTTCAAAAGTTAGTTCTATAATACTATAGACCACAATGTAGTGATGTAGTTGTTAACAATAAAAACAAGCCTTTGCTTGTAATCATTAATTAGGCTAAAACAGTATCTAGAGCACACAGTTACTTGTCCATAGGCATGATATTACTAGTGATGCTGTTAAATGTGGTGGTGGTAGTGCAATTGTTATGGTCACTAGTATATTATTGATCTGGGCATCTAGTTAACACTAAACATTTGGATAAAATGAAGTTCAGAGATAGGAATGAATTCGATAAAATATGAGCACTGAAGCTGGGCGCAGTGGCGCAAGCCTGTAATCCCAGCACTTAGGGAGGCCGAGGCAGGAGAATTGCAAGATCAAAGCCAGCCTCAGCAACAGTGAAGTGCTAAGCAACTCAGTGAGACCCTGTCTCTACATAAAACACAAAATAGGGCTGGGGACATGGCTTAGTGGTCGAGTGTCCCTGAGTTCAATCTCCAATACCAAAAAAAAAAAAAAGAACTTTGACAATAACAAGCTCTCTTAGTTCCTCTGTACTGCTATAACAAAATACTTGAGGCTGTGAAATTTATAAAGCACAGAAATGTATTTTCTCACATTTCTGGAGATTGGAAACACTAAGCAGATTCAGTTGTTGGGTGAGAGCTACATTCTTCTTGCATCTTGGAAGATTTAAGGACAAGCTAGCCAAATGCTGTTTGAGATATTTTATCAAGGACCTTAATCTCATTCCTAAGTGGGGAGCTCTCATGGCCTAATCACCTCAAAAATGCCACCTCTTAATACTATTACATTGGCAACCCCTGAATTTTGGACATACCACAAGCTATATGACCAAGCAAATATTTGATCTTCTCTTTTATCATAAGAAGAAATAATACAATAGTACAAGAATAGTAATCAGCCACTCTTCTTACATGGTAGTTTTCTAAAGTTCTAACCTCTCTCTTCCTATTGTTCACTACACTGATACTTCATCATTACAAGCATTTATCATCTAATACAAATTAAGCTCTTCTAAACCTATAGTAATATTATAGCAATATTTTTATGCAGGAAAAAAATCTGTAATTCAGCAAATAATAAATAGGAGAATCTATCTTAATAGAGATACCTGGGAAAATAACATTAATCAGATGGTGCAAAAGCAGACCAATGACAGATGCTTTATACTATATTCGTGAATTCATTTAATTATTTTTGTCTGTGCTGAATAGCATCTGGTCATTAGAAAAGCAAATTTTATAGTTTGGAGAATTTAATGATGTTAGCTACATCAAGTGAATAGAGGCATTTTGTCTAAGATAAAATGTGGATTCAGAGATATCACTCTGTCTTCATACTTCATAACTCTACAAAGAGGTATGTCAGTGAGAGACTATCAGATGTTTTCTCCTATTTCCTGATGATTACAATTTCTCAAAAGAAAATAAAATAGATCCTGACCTATAATGGATTTTATTGGTTTGGACAGCATTTTATTCTCTTAACCCCAGTGTGAATGGTAGGACCAGCCAATGAAATTATCCATAGAGAAAGTACTGTCTAAAGATTATGTTAGACCAACAAAAGGAAGAATAAAGATGGAGAAAAACCCTAGTGAAGAGAAGTAACCTTTTCATCAGGGTCTTATAGGGTTTTGGATTGCTTCCTTTTGTCTGTTTCTGACTAATGAAAAGAAGGACTTACTTTCAGGAAAAGCTTAAAGGGTGCTTATTGTTTGAGTTTCAGAAAACAGAGCACAGAGTACTGATAAGATTTTCTACCTTCTGTGAGTTATTTTGAGAAGGAAGGAAAGCCAAATATCTACTAGCAGGAATATTGGCTCTAGAGAGTCAACCCTAATCAAAAAAACAAAGATAGTGCCAGTGTGCATGCTCTTCAGGAAATTAAGCATTTTATTTACCCATCACTGATTTTTAACATTTTATTTTCAAAAAATAATGAATGGATTTTTAAAAAAATATTCAAAAAGGACCTATCTCTAGGATAAGACCTACTGAAAATAGATTCTCAAAAAGAATAGGACAGCTCAACCATAAGAATTCAAATTAAAATTTGTAAAAAAAGGAAGCAATCTTTTAAGGATAAATAAAATTAGAAAGCCTTCATAAGTCAAATGTGGAGCTAGATATTAGCATTATGATGAAATATCACATGAAAAATGACTGTATTTGTAAATAATTAGTTCCATTAAGAAAGTAGATGTAGGACTAGAGATCAAAGTCAGGTAAAAAAGTATAGCTGTATTGATGCAGAACTTGTTTCTGAGTTCTAAATATCTATTAACCACATAGCAGATCCCTCCTTTTATCCAAGCAAGTGTCTGCACCAATACTCTAGGGACATCTCCATATTCTATTGGAAAAAGAAGGAGATAAAAGACAATATATTCAGGCTCTCTGCTCTTTTAAAATCAGTAAGTAGCCAGCTGTTCCCCTGCAACCGAGTCTGTACTTTGAGCCAATTCATGACATCTATCAAAACAGTGTTTACATTTTCTTAATAATGTTAACTTAAGCATTTTATTGCCATGCTCTGCAAACTGCCTGAGTACACTAAAGAAACCTGCTCATGGGAAAGGTGGTTAAGCAATAGGCAGACTACATAAAAGCTCAGCATCTCTAGAGGTTAGCTGCATGACACCTCTCATGACACAAAGCCTCTGTTGCCTTTGTCCAGAGCCAACTGGGAATCCCCTGTGGTCAAGGAAATGCTGGTGAAAGCAAATGCCCTTCTCTGCAAACATCTGCAGCCCTGTAGTCTGTGCAGCTTTAAACAGAGGACTGCAAAATTGCTTAGAATCCCAATAAGGAGATGAGATGCAGATTGCTGTTCTTTCTATATTGCTTTTTAAATGCACATTGTGAAACAAGTCATCCTTCCTTCCTATTCAGGACTTTGAGAGCAAATGCCAAAAATCAGAAGTTTTGTAATGAATCCACTCTTGAGCTACCCAACCACAAAATTATATTTAAGCAATTGCCTTGACAGCTAAAATAAAAGGCTTATTTTTGTCTCTTTGCTCAAATAACTTAGGGACTGAAAATCAGATTTTATAAAAAGAATCCATCACCCTCTTTCTCAGGGCTCATTATAATAATAGCAATAGTAATTTAGCTTGCACTAAGGCCTTTAAATAATACCTATGAATTTTTTTTTTTAATTTAAGTGCAGAAAATAAATGTTTTTTGGTGGTTGACTATCAACTTTAACTTATGCTCTCTGTGTGAACTTTGAAAATTTGGGTGTTTGATGTTGAAATTTCTGGAGATTTACCCTATGGTTATTTTCTGCCCTTATGTTGATAAAATGCCAAATTGTAGTCTAAATTTAGTGACATGAATATTTTCATTTTACATCCTTAACAAGTATTAGGCAACTTGGAAGGAAATTGAATAATTTTTATCCAGATAATAAATGTCATTGTGTCATGTCCATTTGTTATAAAATAAAATTAACTTGCAGATCAGTCAAATTTGCAGATCAGTCAAACAGAATGAGAATAATAAATAACAGAAAGATACAACAAAAGAAATGGTATAAAATATTGTAGTATGCTTATTGGTATGTTGGAAAGCTGAGTTTATTTACTTACAATATTTATATAGAGGTATTCATTTAGTTGCTTTCTTCTTACATAAATTTCTGAGTATTAAACCAGGCAGAGAACTTCAAGAAATTATTTGCCACCAGTTTTTGGTTAGTGAAACACTTTTACTAAAGGTGCAATCACATAGAGTCAAATGCTAACACATAGTTAAAGTAGTAAAAAAATATAAAAACATGTAATATTTGGCTAAATGAGAAATTTCAGATGTTGTTATTTTAAATTTGGAGTTACAGAAAGTCCAAAGTCATGCCTGAAAATAGCAGTGCAATTTCAACTCAGAACTGTATAGTTTTCCTATTTCTCTTTTATCATTTTGCATCTGAAAAAATAATAAATTAATAATATAGTAAGTTTTATAGCATGTAACAAAAATATTACTTGCAAATCAAGTAATTTCATCTCCACTTCAATGTCAATAGATAATGTAAATCACCAAGCTGACTTCACAGTCTTATTTGGTGTTTTCTTACTCCATTTTACACACTATAAATTTTATTATCAGATATTTTTCTGTACATGTTTACATAAATAACATGGTAGACAGCACAGTTAAAAACTAAGATGTGTGATTAGGTAATTTTAATGATTATTAAAAATGGTTTGTGGATATTTAGAAAGATCAGATTAAGATCATCAAAGAAGATTTCCATTTATATGTATGCCCATTAAATTCCTATTTTTTGGTCACCAAAATGTGCCCTCTTATGTAATGCACATGATTTATTACATATAAGATATGTTTTTAGAAGATCCATTTCTACTTTCATACTGCACATGTATTCTGTCTACCACATTGCAATTAAAACTAACACCACACCATAATCTCCATTTACCAGCACTACACATACAACTTTCCAAATTACCTATTTACTGGGCCTATGTTCCCCTTAATCAATAAATATTTCCTCTGAGTCCAAGACAAATAAATCTACCTTTCATTATCTTGCGTCAGGGTTTCATCAAATTGTAAGAAAAGATGATTATTGTTAAAAAGGGAAGAAGAAGAAGAAGAAGAAGAAGAAGAAGAAGAAGAAGAAGAAGAAGAAGAAGAAGAAGAAGAAGAAGAAGAAGAAGAAGAGGAAAGAGGAGGAGGAGGAGGAAGGGGGGAGAGGGGAGGAGGAGGGGGAGGAGGAGGAGGAGGAGGAGGAGGAGGAGGAGAAGAAGAAGAAGAAGAAGAAGAAGAAGAAGAAGAGGAGGAGTAGTAGTAGTAGTAGTAGTAGTAATTCTCTTTTTGTGTCAAAATCATACGTAGGCCCCCCCAACTGAGGGAGGAGGAGGAGGACGACGATGACGAGGAGGAGGGAAACAGGAGAGGGGGAGGAGAAAGGCTAGTTTCTGTGTGTACCTTTATCTTAATGTCATCATCAAGTGAGTCTGTCACCTAACCTGAAAGATCACTGCAGCATTGTGAAATTTTATCATATTTTATTAACTCATCTATTTTGGTATAGCTTCAGGGTGAGGGATATTTCTTACTTTTCATTCAGTTTTTCTTAAGCCAATTTAAGTTCTCTGAACAGTTCTAGCCATCTTTCATTTGTTGAACTCCTTTGTAGAAAAAAATCATGGTTCTTTGAGTGATATTCTAATATTTTATCATGACCTCTCATGTGTTTCACCAGTCCTTGGCCCTGATATGGTACTACCTTTGTGGCAATCTATAAAAAATAGACATCACAGAGCCCAGGGTAAACTTCCTGAATCATAATCTATCTTTTCAACATAAGCCAATTAAATATATCCTAAGACTGAGTATTTTCAGGTATTCCCAGAAATTCAACTTTACTTTTCTGCTCTAACTACCTCAGTAGTTTATTTTTTTCATGTAAAAAATGTGTTTGCATGAATGCCACACCAATCTTCAATATATTGAAAGGCAATATATTTTTCATGCTAAGGTCCTAACTTACCCTAAACAAGACAAGTATTTTACACACTGCTGTAATCTTTTCTTTTAATACAAGTTTTATTAGCAGGCTAAACCAGGAGAATCCTAGTTCTGAAAAATTCTGATGAATTTTTCAGTTATTGTTTCAGTTATTGTTTCATAAATCTATTCTAATTAGGATAAGAGTGACTTGCAATTATTACTTTAGAGACATGAAAGTACTAATTCAAGGTAACAGTCTATTTATTAAAAATACTAAGAGATCATCATTTTTGAGACCACTGAGATTTAACAAAACATTAACTAATACTGTATTAGCTAAGTTATCAACTTAACACCTTAAATTTTTCATACATGCTAGTTTGTCTATACTAACATGACTATGGTTCACCAGAGATACAGACCAATAAAGAAATACACATTCTACCATAGAAAACCAGTAGATACTTGCCTAGTAGTATCTATGAGCTTTCCCAGAGTACTAAGAGACATTTAGGAAGACAGCGTCTTCTTATATAGTGGTGAACAGGTATGTTTATGAATTATGATGTACTTAATAGCTTTGAGTTTGACATGTTGCTAATCTAGTTTGCTCAAAATATCAAATGTAACCATCAATAATTTTGAAGGTCCAGCTTTCAAGAAAGTTTTAAGCACTTGTGTCAAAACCATACATAGGCCCCCCCAACTAAGAACACTAATACTCTAAATATACTTGGAGCTGTATTAACATTATTTAGTCTCTGATCACATTTCACTAAATGTATAAAATATTCAGGTGATGGTTATATAATTATAAAGTCTGTTTTATTTCTACCATATTTGGATTTCTGTTGAAAGAGAAGATAGGACCATCTGCATTATCAATATGATTTCTTGCCTCCAAGATGCTTGATTTCCACCCTGGATTGTCTTCACATTTTAAAGGATGATTTTTAAACACTCCAGTTATACATGTATACCTTCTTCCTTATATGTGGATGAATGAAAGGTGTCAAATGAACACTTGAAAACTTGTATTCTACATATAATAACAATGTTATATGGTACAACTTAATTGTTATATGATACAATGTTAATGATACAACTAATTTGCAAGAGCATAATTCACTTATAATTACTAAGGAATATTTTATTCTCGTTATTGCTTCACTTAACTATGTATGGTTCTGTTGCTGATGCACAAAATGTGGAAACTGAATAGCAAGAAATGGAGCTGTAGACATCCTGGCAAAATTATAGAATATGCTCTGGAGGATCAAGGAAAGTATAAGAATTATACCAGCCACTCTCAGGAAGATGGAGAAAGGGGAATCATGTTCTCTTGCCTATTTCAAAAATTAAAGCATCACCACTAAACAGAGTTCTAGAACTCTGAGTTTATCCAATTGTAATTTCAATTTTCTATACACATTTATACATCACCTGTGCTTTTGAACCAAATTATGCAGCAATAAGAAAGCTAGACTCATGGAAAAATCATTATCTAGTTTAAGAGTTATAGAACTTATTAGATGCATTTTCTATAAATAAATGAGATCTAACTAGAACCATCTTTCCTCTTCAAAGTATGTAGCACTAGAAAAGCACTTGGAAGGCTGAAGTAATTTGTTATACATACACATGCATGAGTGCACACAAAAACACACATGACCAGGAACTTCAGCATATACATTGGAAAAAGTTCCACAAAAAATGACAATATATGAAAATAAATATTTGTAGAAAAATCAGCCTCATTATTTGGAAATACTCTTTTTAAGTAAGATATCTATAAAGATCAATCATCCTTTGACAACATTTTATAAATTATAATAATCTTCTATGGAATAAACCCCAAGACTTTCTAAGTAAAGTAAGCTTTCTAAGGTATAGTAAAGTAAAGTAAGCTTTCTAAAGTATAGTAAAGCTTTCTAAGGCATATTTTAGTAAATTATTTTACTAAATAATTTGAATATTTGTCTTTAACTTATTTTAATGACAAAAATTGTATTCTATTTATATCTATTCATTCAACTAAATATTCTATATAAATGAATTAAAATAATTGAAATTTGATGGATGGAAATTAATACATAATAATTACTATTATTTTCAAAAAGAGTAAATTATTTATATGGAGATTTTTAAAAATATATCACATTGCACATTTTATCTTCTCTGTTTGCATTATAATATCCAATTTAATTAATCTTTAAATTCTTGTGATTTTCATTTTAAGAATCATGAAGTTTGAATACTAAACATAAAATTATTCTCTGATTACAAAGTTCTGATAAATTAAAGGCCCACTTGTATTCAACTGAAGTGTTGCTTTAGTCAACCTTTTTGTTGCTGTGACCAAAAGACCTGATAAGAACAATTAAAGCAAGAAAAGTTTATTTGGAGCTCATGATTTTAGAGGTCTCTGCCCATAAATGGCTAACTCCATTGCTTGGGGATCTACATGAGGCAGAGCATCCTGGCAGCAGGGGATGGCAGAAGAAAGCAGCTCAGGACAAGGCACCAGGAAGCAGAGAGAGAACTCTCTTCATCAAATGCAAAACAGAAAACCCAGAAGCATACCCCTATTGATCCACCTACCTGCTTCTGGTTACCACCTCATTAAACCTTTTCAAAGGATTAACACACTGATTAGGTTAAGGCTCTCCTAACCCAATCATTTCACCTCTAAACCTTCTTGAATTGTGTCACATATAAGCTTTGGGGAGACACCTCGTATCTAAACCATAACACGTATGTATGGGTTAATATACATGTTCCTATGAGGAGGAGCATTGTATTAAAATTCATCTAATTCTTATTTATACTATCTGTCTACCTCTATGAAATAAACTCTGGAATAGTCCACATCACTCGGTTGGGTTAATGTGAAACCACATGGTATTAATTAAAGGCAATTCATTAATACAAATAAAAACAAACATAATTCAGCAACCGTGGTAACAGAAGGAATAAGCCACTGAACTGCTTAGAAGTAAACCATATGGTCAGTACATAGATAGAGGATGGAAAAGAGAAATTTTTGCCCTGTCAAGAGTTCTTATTTTATCAGGCATTGCACTCATCACAATAGTAGCATTATCTCATTTTTTAAAAAGTGCTAGGCAAATACTAGTTTCTCATTTTATGAATGAGAAAATGGACGCACTCAATATTGACTTGTCTAATATCAAATCAAGTTTATTATGACTTCATATTACATGTTCCAAACTATTATACTGTGGGCTTTGATCAGATTTTGACTGCACATTGCAGGACTCTGCATAGAGAGCTGGAGTTCAGTCCCTTATTCAAGAACCAGGCACTGTCATGACAGTGAACAGTTTTCTACATTATACCTTGAGGAATGAGCAAGTGAGGAAAGAGGATTAAGTGAAGGACTTGGTGACACAATCAAATAGATGTCCCAACACAGAGCAAGAAATGGAGCAAGAGTAACCAAATGGTGACTTGAGACAACAGCAGCAATTGTGCAGAGCTCCTTAAAGCCTAACTGCACACTAAAGCTGGAATGTTCTCCAGGTTGTCAGTAAGAGTAATATGGAATCATATGTGGGGAAAAAAGGATCTTTTAAAAAAACAAAGTTTTTTAAAACTTTAATATCTATGTATCACAGTTATGAGAATCAAATGTGAAAATATATGTTAGAATAATACTGAGTAATCAAAAGGTGTTTTATTGTTTTTCTTGACAATACTGCTTTTATAATTATGAATAGTCTACAACATGCCTTTCTCAGTTTGTTTATAATAAGCTTTTATATAGTGGTATTGGCATGATGCTGTGCTTTACATGTCTTATTTTTTAGTGACTGGCAAATGCCGACCTATTGTTTTCCAAATCATCAGTCTCAGTATATTATATTTCTATTCTCAAACTCTGCAGTTAGCAATGGTTGCTTTTCTCTTATAGTTTTCTGTGAGTAGTCACAATAGTATTTGCTACCAGATATGTAAATGTGAAAAAAATAAGTGTTCTTTGATTAAAATTATCAATACTTTATGTGTTAAAGAGCATTAATAAGCCATAGTTTTTCAATAGAGATATTTTATAGTATTTTCTATGCCCAAACAGAAACAAATGGTAGATTATAGTTTTCATGATAATATGTATGGGGCAGATATTTTATAATATTATTATTTCCTTTCATCTTACTAAAAAATGTAGGTGTAGGACAAGAACTTTCAACTGTATCTGAAATTTTATCCCACAGTACCTACACAGATTCTGACTTAGAGCTCTATCATGCCTTTATTAAGGTAGAAATAGCTAGAATAACTCAAAATTTTATTTAAACTTTTTTGGTGATGTCAAGTAAGAGAAACTCAACTCTAAAGTCTACAAAAAGGTGAGGGGTTATAAATTGATGTTATAGCTTATGCTGTGGTAAAAAAAAATCTTAAAAATTCAGTGGCTCAAGGAACATCTGCATCTAGCAGCATAAATAAGATTGTCAAAAAAGTAGATCATGCTAGATAAATTAACTTCATTCTTATGGGGTGCCAAAGATGAATCCTAGATTTGATAAGCTCTCACAATTGGTGAAGCCACACGGAAAGATACTGAAAAGATTCTGGTATCCATATTAAGTTCCTGAGAAAGAGTTTTCCTTGGCTCTACCTTAGTTACATGTATTCCTTCCTGGTCCAACTGGGAGAGGATAAAGGAGTGATTCCTCAGACAAAATATCTTTGTGAGGTTTAACTGTATGTTCCTAGTAGGCTGAGCCATGGTGCCTGGTCAAATATATTTCTGGATGTTTCCATGAGGATGTTTTTGGGGGTAAAATTAACATAATTTTAAAAATATTTTACATATAAGTGTATTATTTTTCCTGTTTCAGCCTTATTTCACTTTTCATAATTTCCTCCAGATTCATTCTTATGTTGCCAATGGCAATATCTCTGTCATTTTTATGGTAGAATAATATTCATACACATGTGTATATATATGCATAAATTCACATATATACATGTATTAATATATCAGTTTCTTTATCTATTTGTTCATTGACAGATTATTTCCATATCTTGATGACTGTAAATAATGCTGCAATGAACAAGGAGAGTGCTAATATCTTTACAATGTGGTGATTTTATTTGTTTTGCTCAGAAAAGGGATTTATGAGGCATATGAAAGCACCATTTATTTATTTAGAAACTTCCGCATCATCTTACATAGTGCCCATGCAAGGTTTCTCTTTTCTATACATCCCCATCTGTTATCTTTTTAAAATAGCCATCCTAACAACCATGATATCATATCTCACAGTGGTTATGATCTGCAAGTCCTTGATAATAAATTATGTTGGGCATCTTTTCATATATCAGTTGGCCAATTTTATGTTTTCTTTGGAGAACTATCTACTTAGGTCTTTTGCCAATATTATATTCAAGTTATTTCTTTTTCTATAATTGAGTTATTTGAGTTCTTTTTAACTTTTGAATATAAAACTCTTATCAGCTATATTGTTTGTAGATATTTTAGCCAATCTGTAGGCTGCTAAAGTAGTATTTCATCTACTTGATTGTTTCCTTGGCTGTACAAAGTATTTTCCTTGATGTATAGTTCCTTCCATTTATTTATTTTTGCTTTTGTGGCCTTAGCATTTGGTATGATATTTTTAAAAAATTAATATTAAGGCCAATGTCCAGGAACTTTCCCCCATATTCTCTTCTAGGATTTTTATGTTTCTAGTCTTTTAATTAGATCTTTTTCTTTATTTTGAGTAGATTTTTGTGTATCCTATAAGTATCTAACTTCATTCTTTCACATGCAAAATACAGTTTCTCAGCAAGATTCAATGAAAAGCCTAGCCTATCTACATTGTATCCTTTTTGTATTCCTGTCAAAAAATATTTCAAATATTTTTTCAAAATGTATGTTCAAATTTATTTCTGGGCTCTCTAATTTGTACCACTAGTATTTGTATATGTAAAATCTAAAAAAAGTCAAATGTAGAGACAGAGAATAAAAGCAGTTATGGTGAATGGTGGCATAAAAATAGAGAAAAATATAAAGAGGGACAAAGTCCAGAGATATAATGTATAGCATGAGCACTAGAAGTAAAAGAATTGTACTATATTTGGCATACATTCTAAATAAATAGATTTTTAGTTGCTCAACTACCAAAAATAATGAGTAATGATGTGAGTTGATATGTTAGTTTTCTTCACTATAGGAACCTTTTTTACTATTTAAATACAAATATATCCTATAACTTGTTATTTAACTTAATATACAAAATAAAGTATATTTTTAAATAAAAATGCCAAAGTTATGAAAGATAAAGAAAGGTTAAAGAAGTACTGCAAAATAAAGGCAAGTAAAGGTAATAATGAAATGAGAGGTGCAGATCTGGACTGGATTCTGGGAGATAGAACGTATCACTATTAAGGACACTGCTGGGGTAATTGGTGAAATTTGAAGGTGGGCTGTGGACTATATAGCAGAATTATTTTAATATTAAATCTCCTGGGTTTCAATAATTGTATTATGATTATGAAAGAGAATTTTCTGCTTTCAATAATTTTGAAAAGAAACTAACACACACATGCAACTGGCTCTGTGACTGTGGAGAATTTTGACTAATGAATTACTTACAGTCGTGGCGAAGAAGCAGCATCATTGAAGGGCTATAATTTGAAGAAGATAATGAACAGCCCCTAAAAGAAAAAAAGCACATATCATGTTTGACAGATATCAATTGCTTAATTTTTATTTAATTTATCAAAATGCTGCAGTTCCAGACACATTAAGAAAACATATGTATGCATATATATATTTATATATATATATAAATATTTCAAATAAATTATAATATATAATGAAAGGCTGCTATAACCATGTAAAATTAGTAAAATTCTGACCAATAGAACAAGAGAAAAATGCTATACAATTTTTCATCTCAACAATTACTCGTGAGAGCACTTGATAAAAGTTTTCCCAGTGTCTTTCATACATTGTTGTATTCACTCTCAACATATACACAAGGTATTTGTCACAGAGTAGGGTATCTGCTACAATTGTATTTACTTCAGGACCCAGATTAATGGATCAGTAACTATCTGAAAATTACCATTCAAAATGTCAGAGGGAAAGAGAGCTGCAGAGAGAGGCACTCCAGCAACTAAATATTATGGCCAAATATGATATGTATCATTTCCATTCAAATTAATTGGCCAAATTTTTTCATATAGTTCTACCCAAATGGAATGTCTTGAAAATTCATTAGGATAACAGGAAACCAAAAATGCTTAGTGAGTAACACTAACGGCTACCACAGGTCTTAAATGCATGCAAATTTGTGATTGTTAAATCTAGGTCTGACTGAAATATACTTGGGCAAGGAAACTTATTCTCTACCTTTTAGAAACTCAGAACAAATAATATGAACTCATGATTAATTTCTTGTTTCAACTTCTGTGAGCAGATTTGAGTCACACAAAAAGACATTTGTCCAGATTAGTCAGCACTTTTAAATTTCTATCACATGTGTTAGGAAGGGACTTCACATGACTTTGAAGACATAGAGCACTACCTCTAAGAAAACCAATATGGCAGAGAATGCATGAATAAGGAGAAAATTATCCATTTTTTAAAAATCTCTTTGGCTTCTGATGGAGAATGGGTTTGCAGCTGGCAAAACTGAAACAGAAAGATTAAGTAAGAGATTACTGCAGATAACTAGGGGAGAGAGGAATTTGACTTGAACTCAAATAGTAGATCTGGAAATGTTAAGATGTTAATGGAATAAAATAAATTTGAAGTTATTTATAAGAGAATGTTCCAATTATTTGGATATATCAGGTTTACAATAAAAGAGAAATCAATGATAGCATTGAGATTTTTTGTTTGATCAAGTGAGTAATTTGCTCTTGTATGGAAGCATGGGAAAAGAGCAACTTTTGGAACAGTAAAGAATTGAAGACTTCTGCATTAATTTTTAAATAACTCTTAGATTGTAAATAGACCACAGATATATAGATAGGTAGATAAATGAAAGATACAAGTCAAAACAGCAGATATACTTGTGTGGAATTTAAGGGGATAAGACTAGAAGTGGATGATTGGAAAATTTATAGAGATGGAGGGTAAATAAAGACATAGATTTATATTTATTTACTTACATATATTATCTACACAGAAAGGAAATGAAGCCTAGGTTTTATACAAAAATCTTTAATTGAAAAATACAAGTACAGAACTAAGAAAAAGTTTGAGAAATGTATTATAATTTGAGTAGGATTAGTGGATAAACATAATAATATGGAGTTTCTGAATGTATTTTATTTTGATAGACTGGTTATTTGAGTGATAGATGATAATATTAGACTTTATTCATTTTAAGATCATTCCCTTTTATTTGCTTTTCACATATAATGTCTAATCAAACATTAAAAATTAACATTATATCCAGGACCTTTCGCAAGTCAAATTATGTTTCTTATTGTAAATCATCTCTTCCAGAATGTAGAGCTTTTTTAATATGGTATTTCTGAACACATTAGTGAATCAATCTGCATTTGCATTCTTTAATTTCCTTTGAACATTTGTAAGAACAGTATAAAAACCTGTTTTATTTAATTATTTTTTTTGGATATTCTCAACTGAAAATTTATTGACTTGAAAAATTTATTTACTTGAAAATTTATTTAATGAAAAATGCATTTTGTGATTTTTCCATGATAAGCCACAGTATTAAACTGACGAAATCTGTGAAAAAATAGTAGTTGGCTATAATAGTAGAGACATAGAATATGGTTGAGTAGCCACCGCTTCAGTGGGATATGTTGGTACCAATAGAAAATGAGTGTGCACACTAAAATCAAATACTTCTTCACCTAGCATTCTTTAAAAGTACGAAGCCAGAGACTAGAGTTGGATGAAGCATGTCTTGATCATTTAGGATTAAAAGTATGTATGACACAACCTGACACATACATATCTTTTCATAAATCACTTTATTATAAGGAGAAACACTGGACATAAAGAAAAACTCAGAAATAAAGCAAAGCTTTAAAAGTCATTGCATTTGTAATTATTGTATGTTGCAAACAACATATTTTGTTTTTGCTAACAAGTATAAGTTTATCTATCTATCTATTTATTTATTTGGTACTGGAGATTGAACTCAGGGGCACTCAACCACTGAGCCACATCCCCAGCCCTATTTTGTGTTTTATCTAGAGACAGGGTCTCACTGAGTTGCTTAGCGCCTCGCTGTTGCTGAGGCTGGCTTTGAACTCGCGATTCTCCTGTCTCAGCCTCCCTAAATGCTGGGATTACAGGCTTGTGCCACCTTGCCCGGCTAAGTTTATTAATTAGATATTTTGGGACTTAATATGGAGAGGAGATATTTGACCTACAAACTAATTTGCTTATCTTCCTTTTCATTAAAACCTCTTTCAAATGAAGAAAATTGACATATTTAATCAGAGGGCATTACTCAAGATCAGTATTAACTGTTGAAAAATGGGAACAACAATTGTAGTGTTAAAAAATCATGCATGCTTTTGATGAATGTTTCTGTAACTGTTATAAAAAGCATATTAAATATAATCTTTCATATCTTGTATGCAAAAAAATAAAAACCCTGCAATGTCGGTATACAATAGAAACCATTGTGAAGTAACTAATGTCAATAGAGAAGTTCTGACATGCTATAAATTACTATTTTAATGCCTTCAATAAGTCAAAGTTCATATTATCATAGTGTGATTTGCCTTGTCTTGTTAGAATTTACTTACTCTCTTGTGCTAGAAGATGCCCCAGATCCATCTTGTCTATTATTTTAACCAGTAAGAATCAGTTTTTTTTAAATTTGGTGTTATTCTCCCTTATAAGATAAAATTATTAGACATGTACACTAGATTTGGGGTAGCATTGATCATTTAGAATTAAAAGTAGGCATGATACAGCCTTTTTATGAGTCCTTTATTAATTTATGAGTCCTTTATTATTATGACACCTTTTTATGAGTCACTTTATTAAAAGGAGAAACACTGGAGATAAAGAAAAAATCAGATATAAAGCAAAGCTTTAAAAATCATTACATTTGTAATTATTGTATGTCTCAAACAACATATTTCGATTTCTATAGACTTTTGTACTACTTAAAATCTAGCAAATTATATACAACATATACATGTGTTACATTTATTTAGTTAATGTATTTAAAAAGAATAGTTTTAAAACTATTAATAAAATATACCTAAGTAAAATATATAAAATAATATTTGTTGAATAGTTTTTAAACTATGCTTTCAAATGTTATATCATTTGAATGTACCCTAAGTATATTTCTCTAATTATATTGTTGGGTCTTTAAGATATATGTGATTCAGTATTTTCAAAAGATGAGGATATAAGCTGCTTTTATTTCTTCTTATGGTTTCTCTACCAAATGTCACATTTTTCTCACCATGTTTTGTTATTTTTAAATCCAGATAATTTATTTTTTATTATATATCTTTTAAAAATAATTAGTTCTGGCATATTTAGAAAGATTTTGTCTCTGGAAAACATTAAGAAAAATATAGATGATACATACACTTTTTGAGCTTTGGAAATATGAGAATGTTATTTTATTGTTTTTAGACAAGGAAGATGAATTGGCTAGATATAGCAATCTAAGATTTCAACCTTTTCCTTCAAATATCTGTAGGTATTGCCTTATCAGCTTACAGTTCTCAGAGTACAAAAAAACTTTGAAGCCATTATGATAAATTAAGAGTTGAAAGAGGTTTCTTTTTTTCCTGGATATATAAAAGCATTGCCTTAAATTCAGACTGTATTTATATTCTCAATATCATATCCTTTATATTCATATATGTATATAATGTATACATGTATATGTATTGTATACATGAATATATATTAAGATGTATTGTACATATGTATATGTATTTGTATATATATATTAATATATGTTTATATATAGGCATTGTTAAAATTGGATCATTTCAACAATTTGACTTCTCTGGTATTCAGTGTGCTTTTTTAAAATTTTCAAGTTAATTTGTTTGTTTTTTTCCTGCTCTACAGGAAGTTATGTACTTTGTTTAAAAAATAACTATTTTATTCATTGTGTTTTCTTCTCTTGTGTCAGACATCAGTTATTTCAATACTGAATTTCCATCTTCTTTTTTATATTATCTATCATCTTCTGTATCCTTTTCATCTTCTTTTCATTCTTCTATATTAGGACTAATTTCTCAAGACAATTCTCCATATTGTGGGTTTAATACTATGAATTGTTAATTATGTTTATCAATGCTTCTAATTTCGATGAAATGTTTGGTATTGAATATTTATCTCTTTAAGTCCATTTCACTTGTGCTTATTTTATAATTGACTCCCTATTAATATCAGCATGTCATGTTTTGTCATTATCATTTATCTAACCTTAAGCAGACTCCATTTAATACTATAAACACACAAATGTTTCTAAAAATGTACCTTAGGTAAATACTTCTCACAAAATTTGATTTCAGTATGATTATTAAACATGACCTACATTGTATAATATAAGAAAGTTCATGAAACTTGCTATTTTTCACATTCCTCAGTGATTCTCAAATATATATCTGTAAGACATGGGAGGACTGATAAAATGCAAATCACAGGCTTCACTTGACCTATTGAAAACATATTGTCTGGGATTAAAGGAGTTGGTAGCATTTCTCACAATGTTTATTCTTCTTTGTGAAGGGATAAACATTTTCACCCATTGCTTTATGGTTTCTAGTACCTTTCTATCAATATTTTCCTTTGGGCAATAGAATGTAAGCTATGTATCACATGGTATCCAAGGATGTGTTTCAATAAAAAGCATCTTTTGACACTGCTCTCTGCCTAGAGAACCTTATGTCCCAAGAAGTGACTGTTCCTTCAGTTAATATTCAATAACAAGAATACATGTTGAACAAAGCCCCAATGATCCTGAGCAGTAAACAGTTGTTTTTACTCTGTAAATCACTGAAACTGTAGGGTTGTTAACAGAACAAAGCTGACAAAGGTGGGGAAAGGCTATGAAATGTATGCATTTAACAAACTTCCAAATATGCCTGATGCAGGTGGTTCACAGGGCACACGTGGCGAAGCATCAGCCTGGTGGCTGTTAAATGTCTCTCTTTTTCACTGATATTTTGTTTATTTGTATTTTGCTTTAGACCAATGACACATTTGCCGTATCTAGCAGTCATTCATCTAGTATGGCTCTAGATGGAGTAAAGATTGCCTGCTCAGGATTCCTTTTCTTCAGTCTGTGAGGAGGGCACTTTTTCCAGACAATTTGAAGTAGTCTACAGTTCTTCTCTTGCATGAAAACAATCCAATAAAACTGCACACCCAGAGGGCTCTGTTCTACCCACTTTCTGTTACTGAATCTACATCCCAGGATGTACCACTCTACTGATTTCCCACTCCTGCTCCTGGTAACACTGCTGAGAGATTTATTTGATAAATGATGCAGATGAAAAGAAATACTAATGGGGGCAATAGGAAAATGAAGTCATTCTTAATACCCACCTGTCTCATGGAGCATACCTAGTGTGGTATGAAGTATGGCTGGTTCCCCTCAGGTCAGCAGGTAATGCACAACTTCAATAGAGAAACATGGCTCTAGGCTCTAATCGACTGATTTCCTGCTTTGTTCTGATATTCCATACCATCATGCTTTGGTTATTATATATCCTGTTGAGGTCTTGATAGATTTGCACCACATTTTCTGAGTTTCCAGGGCTGCCATAACTTTCCTTTCCTTGCTGTGTTTTCTGTGGAAAACTGAAAAAAGCACTGGCTGGTTACCATCTTAACCTACAAATCCAAAAGGACCTGATTTAGAGACATTGAAAAAGCCCCGGAAGCTAAATAACAAACAACATTATGGCTAGCAAAAAATTTTATGGCTACCAAAAGGGTCAAGATCAGATGAAGAAAATTCTTTCTTAATTATACAAGTGTTCAATAATTTTCTCAGAAATTTTTGCCAGAAAAATTGGTGAAATTTGGATCTTTTAATACCTTTGGTACGTAGGGCAAACAACATTATGGGAAGAGAGATGAACACTCTTGAAGAAGAATATAAGTAAACAAGCTGTGGGTCACAAGCAGCACCTGTTGGTCATGTGAAGGACCGTGGGGTACCTTAGTGCCTGTCGGAAGCTGCAGTAGACACCACCATGTGCCCTGCAAGGAGAAACAAGTCTGTTGTGACAAAGAAACTCTGCTTAAAGATTCAAAGTCAGCTTTTAAAAAGAAAGTACAAATAATTCATTGTATTTATGACGCTTATCAAAGGCAACTAGAAAAAGTTTTGACATAAATAATCATTTTAAAATTCAAAGAGTACAAATTTCCAAAGTGCAGCCTGTCTGGAATATAAAGACTGTCTTACAACATAATTCTTATTACTAGAATCCTAACAACTTTCATCTAAAGAAGAAAAAAAATTATCTGAAATTAATTCCTCACAATGCCCCTGGCCAAGAGATGAGATAAATTTGCCCACTTATTTCATGCATATAGGGAAATTGAGGCATTTGAATTATGCAGAATAGACATATTATTAGCATTTTTATTATCATAATTTTAGGGGTGATGGCATATGGCATTTTATGGGTTTTCTTGGCACATACATTTTGAGCATTCTAAATTGACGACAGTAATATTCTCCTCTTGGAAGAAATTCATTCCCCCTTCAAAGAGAATAGCAAACAAACATGGATCTCTTTGTTAGAAATACCTCCAGGCTCAAATTGAGAAAATGTCTGTCCCTAACTGATCACAGCCAAGAAGGAAAAGATTTCACATGCAATTTGATATTGCTTTTTGGTAGGGGATGCATTAGCTCAGGCAATACTGAAGAATGTGACGTTTTCTTAAAAGGGAAATTACAGAAATTTGATTCACACATAAAATTACTTTTATTTTTATCTCACCCAAGTACAAGAAATCCAGGACAAATAAGACAGTAGGCAAACCTTTTCCAGAATTTTCTGCACTTAGTAGATACAACTTCTGCTTATAGAATAAATGGGAAGGAAAGAGGGTGTTCCCTTTAAGGACTTTTGGAGGAAATCAGGGCTGGAAGAGAAGAGGAATGAAAGCCTTGATGTTTCTTCTGGGTAAAGCTTGGAGTTGAGCTGCAGCTCGTGACACATTTTATGTCTTATGAATGGCGCTGAACCGTCTTCAGCTGTGTGTACTTCACATTTATGTTTTTCAGAACATTTAAATGATTCTAATGAACCCTTGAATATATTTAGTGGCTCATTAAATGATATTAAATGAGATAGTTTTTAAAGGATAAGAGTTGTTAACTGCAACATAGTACTGATCACTTTACATAAATTGCTAACCTAATAAAAGCACATGGACATAATTTTATTTCTAAATTTTAAATGCAATAATTAAATTGCTGATACCTACCTCATGCACATAGTTCCCTGAATCATGCCCTGACACAAGCATTGATGTAAAAATATGAATAAAAATTAACCAAGCTAAAATTATACATGAAAAATCTCACAATCAAAAATGGGATCATAGTTAGATTTAGACTTTGCTGTCTGTGGCTCATACAATTGTTTGAGTTTGGGATATAAAGAAAATTTTGATTTTTTCAGAGACCTTAAATACCTTTGGTTACCAAATGCATGGAATTAGCAAAGCATGGCACAATTCTTGAGGAGACCTAATTTTCACTAACCCAGGAACTTTAGCAGGTGAAAGGAAAGCAGCATGTGTTTTGTTTGTATCAAACCTGCTCATCTCATGAAATTGGCAGAGGCCCTTGAAACTAACTAATGAGATGTGTCTCACTAGAGTTTTGGCTATTGACAAGAGAAATGATATCATAGTTACTAGCATCATTGAAAAAAGTTGAGCACATGAGAACATACCTTTTATCACAAGTAAGTGTTAGAGGGTCAGTTAGATATACTAGGGTACTACATTTCTAGGAATGCCCAGGGTAGTGATAATTATAGTACACTCAAGATTCTAAGTCCAATGTTGTGAAAAGTGAAGTAGCCAAATGGAATTGTACAATGTAAATTTTATGGCTACCAAAAAAGGGTCAAGATCAGATGAAGAAAATTCTTTCTTAATTATACAAGTGTTCAATAATTTTCTCAGAAATTTTTGCCAGAAAAATTGGTGAAATTTGGATCTTTTAATACCTTTGGTACATAGGGCAAACTGCTTTCTAGAAACGCTTTTACAATATATATTTCCATTAACATCATGTGAAAATAATCACTTTTCCCACACAGATGTATGTCCACATACATGTTTGTGCATAAATAAAATAGATGCTAGACATTATACTAGTGCATTTTATGTTTCAGTTTTAGAGGCAACATACAAATATATTAACTGCACTGTAAGCTTCTGAAGTTCCTGCAATTGAAATACAAGCTATGAAAACCCATATTTTCACCATTTTCACATTCTCATGAACCTAGAGATGGATAACAACCATGTCATAAGGGGCTGAGGTTGTAGCTCAGTGGTAGAGCACTTGCCTAGCATGGGTGAGACACTGGGTTCTATCCTCAGCATCACATAAAAGCAAATATGTAAAATAAATATTAAATTCCTTAAGAAAAAGTTTAGGAAGAAGAATATATTTTCTTTCTTTCAACATGAAGGAGGTAGTTATATGTGAGTACTATAAAATCCTCTACTGTGTTTGAAAGCCAAATTTACTCTAAGGTTTGAAAAACTTTAGACTCATAAGCTATGGCTGGGGATATAGCTCAGTGGTGCAGCACTTGCCTAGCATGCATGAATTTCCCAGAGGTCCCTAGGTTTGATGCCCAGTTCTGAACAAAAAAAAAAAATCAAGAACAGAAACTAAACATACACAAAAAATAACAACCAAAACAAAAAGACAATAAACAAAAAAAGAGAGAGAGACTTATAGAAAAGAAAGACTTATAGAAAGAGAGACTTATAGAAAGAAAACGTAATCCCATATTTAAAATACTTCGAAAAACACAACAGAAGTAAAAGCACCATCAAATCTCTCTGAGGGATTCATTTTCATAAATTCACAAAACATCAAGAATTCCATCAAATCAATCCTTAAGAAAAATGACAGTGATGCCCCAGAAAAATCAATGACAAAAATGTTTAAAAACCTCTCTCTCACATTCTGTCTTCCTGGACTCATACACAGAACTAAAGAATTAAATAGTCAGAAGCTGATGCAGCTGTTAACTAACCCAGAAATGCTAGGAATATATTCCTAGATTTTCATCTTGTTTCCCACCTCTCAGGAATGATTTAATCTAGGTGGCTGTGGAATGTGAGCTTGCCCATGCTATGACAAGCAGGTTGTACCTGCTTATCAAAATTATTTCACATGACAAGTGCATTTTAAAAGATAGGTGAAGAATGGAGGAGACAGCTTGCTTGAGAGAAGTGGTCCACATTCACATCAACCTCATTTATCACAACTGACTAGGCCTGGTAAAGTGTGGGTTTGGGAGCTGTGCTTGAGATTTTGTGAGATAGCTAAATATATTTTAGCTGTATGTTGAGTTGCCTGTGTTGTGCATTCTAAAATTCAGTAAATTGTTATGGGAATAAATTGTGTTTAGTCAATTCCCTCTCTCTCTCGTTTATTGAGACATATTTACATAAATTAATACAAACATTAAGTGTGTGTTTGCTTTATTTATTGATTTATATGTATGTGAATTCATGGATAATTATTTTGCTAAATGAGTTATAATTAACTACTTTCATTATTTACTTTTATGCTTAAGTGACCTCATATTTTTCAAGATGATACTGTATTCTCTAGACATGCTTTGTTCATACACAGTGAATTTCTTTAATTTCTAGTGCAAAGCAAAGTTTCAGTTTCATCTGGTAGATCCCTTGCTTCTACCCTGGATTTAGATTTTAACCCAGGAAGGCTTGACTGTGTAAGTGGATCAGGACATTGACTCTTTGTCCTTCTTAATACTTTCAACAGACAGAGAATTTACACATATTTTCTATACACAAACCTGCATAATTGCTATAGATATATAAATAGAAAAATTAAACATAAAATATTCAGTTATACCAATTGGCACACCCAGAATAAAATGAAGGACTGAAGATTCAAGAAGCACTCAATTTGAAAATGCTCAGAAGAATCCAAAAAAATTTAATTAAAAAATAAGGGGAAAGATGAGGAGAGGGAAAGGGGAAGTACTGGGGATAGAACTGAAGTAAATTACATTCCATTCTTGCATAATTATGTAAAAATGAACCCAATGTTATGTACAACTATCACACATTAATAATTTATTTAAAAAACAAGACATCGAATTTAAAAAGTAAACCCAATGTATAAGTTAATGAACAGATTGACATAGCGGATAATATAACCAGTAAATAGAGAGAGAGAGAGAGACAGAGAGAGAGAGAGATGAGAGATAGAACATAACCACAAACGATAAAAAACACTTTGGAGGGCAAAATACAAGTAGTTTCTGTTAAGTAAGTCCACAACTAATTAGAAGAAAAATGATGACAGATTAAAAAGAAATTTATATTGATAAATACCTGGAAGTATTTAGGTTAACAATAGGTAAGATGTAAAACAATAAATATTCATTTAAAGGTTAGAAATGAAAAGGAGGAAAATAAAATATGAAGAGCTGGGATAAAATTCCATGGTAGATTGTTTGTCTAGCATGCAAGAGGCCCTGGGTTTAATCTCCAGGGCTCCAAACATGAAAGTAGACAAATTTTTGATGTTTCTTGTTTTTTGTTTTTTTTGCTTTTGTACTGGGAGTTGAACTCAGCATGACTTGACCACTGAGCACATCCCCAGCCCTATTTTGTGTTTTATCTAGAGACAGGGTCTCACTGAGTTGCTTAGCACCTCGCTGTTGCTGAGGCTGGCTTTGAACTTGTGATTCTCCTGTCTCAGCCTCCCAAAGGGCTGGGGTTACAGGCATGCACCAGTAGGCTTGGCTTGTTTCTTGCATTTTTAACAGACAAATACAAAATAGAATTATAAATTAAAGAAAGTATTATTATGAATATAATAGCCTTGAATTTGTAGGCAATAAACAGTCTAAATATAATTTATGAATACCTGAAAAAAGAAGAATAATAATATGTAGAACATTGTGCTACATATTTTACACAGAAATCATAAATTATAACCATTGAGAAGACCAAACTAAATCTCCCAAAATGAACCCTAAAGAAACATGAGTCTTGGCGGGCATGGTGGCACCAGCTTGTAGCCCCAGTGACTCGGGAAGTTGAGGTAGGAGGATAATGAGTTCAAAGTCAACCTCAGCAAAGGCGAGGTGTTAAGCATCTCAGTGAGACCCTGTCTCTAAATAAAATACAAAATAGGGCTGGGGATGTGGCTCAGTTTTGAGTGCCCCTGAGTTCAATCCCCATTACCAATAAATAAATAAATAAATAAATAAATAGAGAAATAAGTAAATAAATAAAGACTGGAGATTGGAGGTTAATTTGGTTCTTGTTTTTTTTTTTTTTTTTTTTTTTTTTTTTTTTTTTTTTTTTTTTTTTTTTTTTTTTTTTTTTTTTTTTGGTGTTATCAGTTATTGGACCACAACAGTTATTTACCAAATATTATTGTTTTTAAAACAGAAACATGGGCCTTAGACTTGTTGGCCAAGATTTAAAAATCATCTTAAATATGCTCAGTGGGCTAAAGTATACTACAATTTAAAAAATTTTAAAAAATAACTTAAAAAATTAGGAAAATCACTTGTAAGGCAAAAACAGAAAATCCAAACAGAAATCAAAATTGTAAAACAAAAAGAATCAAACAAATTCTGGAGCTGAAATGTACACTAAATGAATTGAAAAGTCTGCTGGAATCTTTGAAGAGAGTTCATCAGGCAGAAAAAAGAAGTCATTTGGAATTTTCAAATCGTAGAAGCAAAAATGACATCTCTTGTCTCAACACACTCTATCTTCAGGCCTTCACCCTTTTACTCTCTCTTTCAATGCATTTTATTTATAAAAATAAGATCATGCAGAATATGTTTTTCCATGTTTGGCTTATACCAATTAGCATAGTGTCCTCAAGGTCCATCCATGTTGCAGGACTTCTTACCTAAAGCTGAGTAATATTCTATTTTATATATTTACA